>CM053792.1:465960113-466270113 GCA_028749045.1 Cupressus sempervirens
TCAAGTTCTTGAAGATTGGGTGTGAGATTAAACACTTGTTTAGTCAGGACAAAAATGTGATGTATATAGGGAGTCTTCTATCTCTCATCTTGTTAGATGCAACCAAATGAGTTACTAGAATAATGTGAAAGTGCAAGTTTAGAATGAGATGCAAGCCTAAGTTAAATACAATCCAAGGACTTAGTTAGTGAACCATTATGATAGAGTTTTCATCACTAAGAATTGGATGTAAGCATTAAGGCACAATAATCCATAATGACTAGAGCATATTTTCCTATTGATTTAGGAAGAGAACATAAGCATTAGAGAATAAACAAAAGGACGGCCATACACCAAACATGCAAGAGATCCTTCTCATGCTAAGTAAAATGTACGTATTATGTCCATAACAACCCTTTATCATTCATGACCTAAGACACAAATTTTTTGATGTACTTGCAATGACCCTTACATTCACTTCTCAAGGATGAGCATCAATAGTTATGATAGCATAGAGAGTTCACTCAAATAAATTGATGAGCATTAGTTTATACATCTTTTATTCGTATTTTGAGTAACCCAAAATACATCTTTTGAATATTAATATGTGTAAATAATAATACTTATATGCATTTATACTTAGATTTTTGACTCTTAAGGTTAATTTTGTATAAATGAAGTGATGTTGATATTTGAACGATAATGCATATCTTTTTCTTATCAATTTGAATAGATATTGTGAATCTATGGCATTACTATGCATTTTACCATTTATGAGATACTCACAGATTTGAAGGCAAAATATTTGGAAAGATGCTAAAATTTATGCACAAGAAGTTCCACATAAGTGAAGTTTGAATGATAGAACTAGAAGAATAAAATTAGTCAACTAAAGAAAAATTGCACATTTCATGCATAATTGTAATGCATTTGATATACTCAATTTACCTGTTTCTTCTACTTCACTATGGTAAATAACAAAACTCATTGTTTTGTTTTCTTTTCTTTTGGTCAATCTTGAACATTTATATTGTTGTCTTGTTTTTCAAATAAGGAATACTATATATATTACATTGCTGCTTTGTTTTGAGTTTGCATGCTTATAATGGTCTTCTTAGTAATATGGAGCTAGTTAAAAGTATGATAGTTTAGGAAGCTAGTTGATAATTTTGTTAGTATTCTATAGTCAGCAAGTTATTTTAAGACTCAACATTAAAACTTGGATAATTGAAGGAATTACTTGGATCTTATTTGTGTTTTGAATATATTGAATATGGAAGTCATTATACTCAATTGGATCTAGATGTCAAGGTAGATTCTATAACTGAAATTTTTAGAAAGTTTTTTTATTTTCAATTGTAGAAATGATTTCAATTCTTCTTAATTCAAGATGTGTTAAAAGTATGGATACTATTTGTTTGAACAATTTTTTACAGATAAATCATAGTTGAGAGTTGAAAGAAATTGTTTATATTAGATTATTTTTTGCATTTTTTAAAGTAGAAGTATTTTCCTTATTTATTAGTTAAGTTATACCATCTTTAGTGAAATGTTTTTTTAGATAGATTAAATTGAACTCCCATTTTTATTCTCTAAACTAATAAATAGGAAGGGAACATGTTATTAATCTATTCTAGAATTTTAATTGGGAGTAGACAAGAACTTTATGAATTTTGTTAGATTAGATTAGATTAGAAGAGTTCCATATTGCTTCAGATAACTTTGAAATAACAAGTCAGTCACCATTTGTAGTGCAAACCAACCCCCCACCCCCCCAATCATTGAGTCTCTTCAAATGATCCTTATAGTAGACAACCTTGTACACACTCTGATTGACATATGAATTAAAAACTAAATGATGCAATTTGACAATACAATGATCTTGCACATCACAAAAAAGGATAGAACCAACCTCACTAAAGTTTCCATATAAAAAGAGCAAAGGTAATCATGGCCATCCAACATGAGATAGAGGCTCTTATAGTGGACACCCATTTTATTTGGATCCTTTGGATCATTGGAACTAAACTAGCAAGCAAAAAACAAAGAAAAGCTAATGCCCCTAGTCTTCACTTGTCTAGTCGAGATAGACATCTGAGAGTTTCTTGAAGGGGAATGAAAAAGAAAAAAAGAAAAGCACATGAAGACAATCTTAGCATAGCTCAAAATAATTTTTCAATTTTAGTTTTTGATTTTAGTGTTAGTAGATTGATGTCATGTTTGATGTTTAGAGTGTTTGTGAGAGAACTCTTTAGTAGATGAGTGACACTAGGATAGACTCAACTTAGGACATCGAGTGACTAACACATAAGAGAATCTCTAAGATTATAGGACATTTCCCCATACTATGACCAGTTTCAATCCATGTAGGTATAAGTAGTGTATCAAAGATGATTGAAAGCTATGCACAAGTGAGAGCAACAAACTAAAGCAAGAAATTGTAGAAAGCAAAAGAACCAAAAGAGAGAAAGTGAAAGAAAAAGATAATTGTGCCAATAGATGAAGAATTTTGAACAAGAGGTTCCTATTTTCTAGGTTTTCACTATCTTGGTTGAGATTCTATCTTTGCTACCATGATACCTTTCTCTTCTTTTTTCTTCTTTTTTCATTTTTTTGTTGTTATTTTTAATTTTTTAATATTTTTAATTTGGCATTAACAAGGTGCCTATGGCTAGGTTTTCACCAAGATAATATATTTTTTAATGACTTTTTACAATTTTTAGTGATTTTTTGTAGGGCTTCTTTTGATTTGTAGTATTTATAGAGATTAATAGCTCTCAAGGAGGATTATATTTGTTTTCCCCCAATATCTTTAAAGGGGTATGATAACATAGATGAATTTTTAAGCTAATGTAGTAGAGGTGGATAGGTCATGCTTGATTAATAAGTGAATGTGACCCTCAAGGAAATTCTACTTAAGATTACCCAAGCTAGAGAAAATGATATAGCAATACAAGATTATAGTGTAGTGGTAGGTATCATGTAGGATAATGACTTGATGTCATAAAAAGTAAGCAATTAGAGAGAGTGGACATGTCAAGAGGATTTTGATAAATTTTTTTTTAAAACCTTTTTTATTTCCCATTTTAAGAGGAACTCAAAGCTAGTGTTCTTTGGCCAAGGCCATTGAAATATATGCTCAAGGATGTTGATAGAGTGATGGAAGGGATATTGATATGGAAGGAAAATATATAGATGGCTAAGGATTTATGCAATGGATTGGATAAAGGGGATGCAAGGATAATGAAAGGGGGGATACAAAGAATGTATAGGTGTTGGATAAGATATAGTGTATTGAAAGAATTGTGTAGGAATATGTGGAAAGGGTAACAAGATCAACATTGATATACACCTCGACGGGTAGTGGGATGATAAAGGAATTTTTGAGGAAACCACTTGAGGCTTTGCTTTAGGAGGCGATGGAAGATGTTTGAAAGAAGATGGAGTAGAAGCCTTTGGAAGTGTAGATACCAACATTGATTTTCCTTTTATATTCAAGTCTTTTAATAGAGACATGAGAATCCATATAGATTTTGATTTTTCTTAATTTTTGAATGATTTAGATTGCACTTCTTTGATTAGGGATTTAGGAACCTACATTTTATTTTATTTCTTTCTTATTTCTTGATGGGATTTTGTGATCCTTTGAATAACTCCCTTTTCTTTGTAGCCACATGTCTATTAGATATGACATGATGATCTTCATATATAAGTGGATTCTTATATTTCTAATTTTTATATTGTGTACCCAAATTTCTTTCAAAAGACTTGGGAATTTAAGATGAATAAGGTTGATATGGATAGATTGATTTGAAGGACTCAAGGATATGTACCTTTATTGATCTTGATAGGAGATGGGGTATGCAGATGATAATCTAGGAGTAATAGGCATGGTGGATGGTGGAACACATGGACCCAATATAGATGGAAGGTATGAAGGTTTCATCTTTGGGATAGATTTGGAGGAAGCAAATGAGTAATTGATAGGGATATCAGCATCCATAGAGTGAGTTGCATGGCCAAGGATTTCTTTAGTAGGATATTTCTTTACACCAATAGGGTCATGCATATCTTTGATAGTATCAACTTTTATTGGAGAAGCTGAAGCTTGAGGGGATTTATTTTTATGTAACATATTTGGAAGAAGAGGAGTATTTTGAGGTGCATATGGAGGAGTATAACAAGGAGATGAGGGGATACTATGATCTTGAAAAGGACTTTTGGATAGCATAGGAAACACATTTTTCTCTTGATATTCAATAATATCATTAGGGATTATGGAAGGAATATCTAGATCTTTCTTACAAGAGGGGTTGAATATGGGAGATGAAGGGCTATGTGGCTCTTGAGATGGAGGGATATTTTTTTGAAGTAAGGTAAAGGGTATGATTGGTTTATCATGTAGTTATTGGGATATAAGCCTTTGGTCAACTATTAGATGAGGAAAGATATCTTGATCTTGATCTCTATTAAGACTCGTTTCTTCATTTTTTGGATTATCCTCTTGACATAGAACCACTACTAAGGATGAGGCAGGATTTTGAATCTGGGTGAAGGATATTTTAAGAGATGGCGAAAGTGTTGGAATTATTTAGAATAACTAAGAGAGGGGGTGAATCAGTTATCCAAGGTCCAGATGTAGAAATATAACTTTTTGTAGCTTAGTGAACCCATATCCATAAACATTTTCATCATGCATGCATCCATTAGATTATGTAATCACTTAAGTTGGTAAGTTACTATCAAATTAATTTGCATAAATGTAAACATGAAACATAGCATATTCAATAACACATTTGACACAATGATGTAACATGGAAATCTAATTTGGGAAAAACCACAAGTAACATGCTACTCATTATCACTCTTCTACAATGGTGCCCTATGAAAGGCCAACCCTATTAAAGGTTATAATGCACACTGTTAAATGTGACCCAGTTAAAGGATTTTAGTCACCTTGTTAGGAGTGAGACTTTTTAGAGGACTTTAGATCATTCAGTTGGAATGTCACCCTGTTAAAGGATTTACAAATGGCTATTAGGTCAACCATAATCTAAAGAATTTACCCTAGACTGATACAATGATTAGAGAGTAACAATAAGGCTTGATCTAATAACAACTTGCAACTCCATTTGCAAATTATAGATCTTTGTTTCAGTCCTCCATTCTACTTGGCTTTCACACTTTTTAGCTCTGATATCTTGTTCACCCTTCAAGCATCCATGCCCTTAGGCCTTCTTACTTTTCTTTCCAATGTAGTCTCTTCTCTTAGGTCATTGAATGAAGAAAATATCCTAGACTACTTGTCTTCCTTAGGTTCTCGCACATGACAACTATTGCTTCTGACCAACCATCTCTATAAATAGAGAATAATGATATTTTTCCATTCATCCTCCATCATCCATTTTAGGGTTAGGTTGGATTAGGTAGGATTCAATGAATCTATGCCTCATTTCATTTCATTCCCTTCTAGAAACTTCTCCTTCAATCCTCTTTGACTTCACCTCAAAATGGTTTATCATGAATTCTGTGCCACCAAGTCATCAACCTTATCTTTCACACGGTTCACACAATCCAATAAATCAAACTTGTCAGCTCAGATTCATCAAATTCTTGACCTTTCTCATAATGCTAACACTCGATATTGATTAACTTCTGACACTCAAAACATTTTGTGTTGCTTGATATACTTTAGTAAATTACTTGGCATGAACTAAAGTCTACTGGTGCTTGAAATCAACTAAACTTTACTCGGCTTAAACTGTTTCACTCAGCTTACACTGAAATTGACTTTTCTTGGCTCCAACTAATTTTCTACTCAGCTTGCACTAACTTTGATTGGCACCCCACTGTGTAGAATGTTAAGCTTGGTAGACAAACTTCATTTAACTTTTTCTTCTGAACTTAATCAATGTAACCAACCTTTGCAACCTTAAGTAGATTATCAATGCACTATAATATTTTTTTATTAATTGATTCTTGTACTCCTTTTCATATCATAACTCAAGCTTTCCTCTAGATGCTACTATTACCTCATTTGATCAAATCCTCTTCATCAATCAAACAAATGATAGTACTTAAATTATAGAAGCAATTATCTTACCAGCAACTAGCAAGTTTGACATTAGTGACAAGACAATGATTAAAACACATTTATAATACTTGTATCAATCTATTTTCAAAAATCTCCCTCTTTGGCATTGATGTCAAACCAAACTGACCAGACTTAATTAATAAGACCAACAAAATATCAAAAAATAAATAATTCCTTGTATTGAAATCTCTCCCTCTATCAACAAATTTCATCTTCTGAATAGGTTACAAATTTTGTTATGATCAAGAGACAATTAATTAACTCATCCTTATGACTCCCTCTTGATAATTTCTTATATCCTCCTTAACATTATCTCCCTCTTACTAAGTATATGTAATCAATAGGTACACTTTCTCCCTCAGCACATGTACTACCTCAATAATCAAGATTTTTACTTCAACATGATTAGACATATCAAGATTTCTCCTTCATCTCCCTCATCTTTCATCTCTTAGTAAACTTTCTCCCTCTTTGACAAAAATACCAAAGACTTGTCATCTTCATATATAGATATGCATATTTTGAGTTTCTCCCTCTATCACCTAGCTTGTGACTTATTTATAGTTCCAACTCTTTGATTACTTTAGGCAACTCCTAAAGTAAGATCCACTAAATCAATGTGTAACATATGTCAATCAACTTTTTTGATGTAGGAAAATCCTCATGCTTCTTAGATAGCCTTTGATAGGGGCATCACCCTTAGTTTACCTCTTAGATACTCATAAGCATCCTTAGGTAGTGCTTTTGTGAAGATATCGGCTATTTGCTCTTTTGTGTTAACATATTCCATCTTCACCTCTTTATCTTGAACTAATTCTCTCAAGTAATGATACTTGATTGCAATGTGCTTAGTCTTTTTATGCATCATAGGATACTTTGAGATATTTATAACACTTGTATTATCACAATAAAGTATCATAGGTTCAGTGATTTCTTCCTTCGTACCTTTGAGTAGCTGTTTGATCCATACAATGTTTATACAATTTACCACAACAACAACATATTTAGCTTTAACAATAGATTAAGAAATGCAATTTTGTTTCTTACTGGTCCATGTAGCCAACCTTTTCCTAAGAAAAATCTCCTCAACTAATGCTCTTTGTATCATCAATATTTCTAGCCCAATTAGCATTAGTACAAGCTCTCAATTCAAATTTCTCATTTTTCTTATAGTTTAGACCATAGTCTTCTATTCCATTCAGATATCTCATTATTCTCTTAATAACCATCAAATTATTCTCCTTGGGATTAACAAAGAATCTTACAACTATCCTTATAGATAATGCAATATCAGGTCTATTATGTACTACATATTGTATTTTTCCAATCATAAACTTGTATAATGTTTGATTCACCTCAGCTGAATCATCATTCTTTGATAATTTATGTCCCATCACCATAGGTGTACTTACTGGCTTGGAATCCTCCAATCCAAAAGTTTTTAGTATCTCCTTTATATACTTTGACTGAGTGATGTATATACCATATTTCATCTAATGTGCTTGTAAAGCCACAAAGAACTTGATGTCTCCAAACATAGACATCTCAAATTCTTTCTTCATTTCATTTACAAAAGCTTTACATAAAATATCTTGACCTCCAAATATGATATCATCAAAAAAATATTTAGATAACAAAATAGCTTTTCCTTTCTTTGCTTTCAAGTACATATTTTTGTTATCACCAGTCCTCTCAAATCCAATCTTCACTAGATAATTATGAAGCCTCTCATACTACACTCTTGGTGCTTGGTTCAAACCATGCAAAGCTTTGTGTAGTCTACATACCATGTTTTTTTTCTTAGCATCAACAAATTCTTCTGGTTGTTCTATACAAACCTCTTCCTCCAATATATCATTTAAAAATGTAGACTTAGCATCCATCTGATAAACTTTGAAACCTTTGTATGTAGAGTAAGCAAGTAGAGTTCTTACTCCTTCCAACCTTGCAACATGAGAAAATGTCTCTCCATAGTCTATCCCTTCTTCTTGTGCATAGCCTTTATAGACTAATCTTGCCTTGTTCCTTGTGACTTCACCATTTTTATCTAACTTGTTTCTGTATACCCACTTGGTACCAATCACATTTTTGTCTTCTAGTCTAGGAACTAGAGTCTATGTCTTATTTTCCTCAATTTGTTCAATCTCTTCTTCCATGGCTTTACTCTAGTTCACATCTTCTAAGGTATCTTTCACTATTTTGGGTTCTTTCATGCTCAAAAAACATGTATCATTTCTCATATGGTTCCTTGTCATTGGTCTTGCACCTTTATCTCCAATAATTTTGTAGTAGGGTGATGTCTCTTGACATGCTTAGACAATCTTGGTTCAACTCTAGCTTCTACATTTGGTCTCTCAACTCCCGAATCATTATGTACCTCTCTACCAGGTAGTTCAACATCTACTTTCATGTACACTAATTTCAAAAACTAAATGTTCCCCAACTTCATTCTATAACTCAACACTTGAATGCAACTTGGTTCCTGAATGCAACTTGACATTCATAATATGTGACTCAGCAGTCACTGCAACTTGTTGTTGGTTTGCAACTTGATTTACAATATCTTCATCAATAGGTATACCTTCATAAAAGTATACAAATGATCTATATTCTTTTGGTTCCTTCATAGGTTTAGCCTCATATACTTCTCTATATTCATCAAATTTGACATTTTTACTTTCCACAACTTTTTTAGTGTTAGTATTTAAACACTTATAAGATTTACTTCTTGTGGAATAACCAAGAAATATATTTTCTTTACTTTTTGCATCTAGTTTATCATTCTTAAAATCTTTGAGAATATAGTATTTGCTTCCAAATACCTTAGAATATTTTACATTGGGTGAGTATCCATACCATAGTTCAAAAGGTGTTAAATGAGTACCTTTCTTTACTTGTACATGTTTCAAGGTATAAACAACTATACTTACATCTTCTCTCTAATATTTCAAAGCAACATTTTTCTCCATTATGAGTGTCCTAGCACAATCCATTATAGATCTATTCCTCCTTTCAGCAATTCCATTTTGTGGAGGGGTTCTTGGAGTAGATGTCTATATTTTGATTCCTCTATCATTACAAAACATCTCAAACTCATTTGTTGTAAATTCTCCTCCTTTGTCAGATCTCAAACATTTTAGACTTTTACCTGTTTCCTTCTCAACTCTTGCTAAGTAACACTTAAACATTTGCAAAGCATCAAATTTATGTTTCAAAAACATAATTGTCATCATTCTAGAATAATCATCAACAAGCAACATAATGTACTTATCTCCCTTGTAGCTTTGCACTTCAATTTGTCCACACAAGTCAATATCAATGATCTCTAATATTCCTTTAGAGGTATGAGCCTTACTCTTAAAACTTGACTTTGTCATTTTGCCTAAGTGACATTATTTGCAATTTATATTGTCAGGCTTCTTCAACTTAGGCAAACCTCTTACTCTTTTCTTGTTATCGATACTAACTAAGTTATCAAAATTAACATGACATAACCTCTCATGCCATAGCCATACATCATCAAATTCTACAACTAAACAAGTAGCATCCTCTATACCAAGGTAGAATAGATTACCTCTAGTTTAATCACCTTTTTTGATCAATTTTCCATCAGTATCGTATATCTTAGCGATCATTCTTTCAAACTCAACCTTATATCCTGAATTATTTAGTTGTGATACACTCAACAAATTATAGTTAAGTCCTTCAATATAATAAGAATTATCACATTAAATATTTTCAATGAGCTTGATAGAACCTTTTCCTTTTATCAGACATGATGTATCATTACCAAACCTTACACTATTTCCATCATAATAATTAAAAGTAATGAACCTACTTTTATCTCCAGTCATGTGATGTGAATGGCCACTATCAATGATCCATCTATCATTCTTGTTCACACAAGACACTAGTGCAGTTGCCTCATCCTTGTCAAATTCATCCTTCATTGCGACATACACCACTTCATCATCATGATCGTCAGATCCATCTTTTGTTTCCTCTTTAGCAATGTAGCAATACTTCTTTACTTTGTCTTTGTAGTCTTTGTTGTCTTCATCTCTTCTACTTTTGTACTTGTCACCACCTCTGTAATTCTTCTTCTCTGGACATCTAGCAACAATATGACCAACCTCATTGCAATTGAAATACATTATAGGTAACTTACCTTTAAACTTGCCTTTACCTCTATGAAATCTCCTTGCTAATAGTTCTTCAAGTTGATCTATATCTTCCTCATCTGTATCACTATCTTTGGACACATATTTTGTCTTTTCTTCTTCTTCTTCTCATTAGGTTCTTTTAATGACAACTTAGCTTTGAAATTAGATTCAATATTTTTAGGTTTGTAATTATCAAAGTTAGATAGCTGAAAAGTAGTTAGCCTACCTACTAGACCTTCAAGAGTTAGATCATTCCCTAGGATACATCTCAATTCTTGTATTGCAAAAAATCTAATCGCATAACTAGGAAGTGATGTTCTCAAAAATTTACTTAGTATAGTATTATCATCTATTTTACCAGTAGCTCCTCTTATTTCATTAACAACATCTTTTATCCTTGAGAAATATTGAGCAATATTATCACCTTCTTGCATTCTCAAATCAACAAACTTACCTCTAAGCCTTTTAGCTTTGGCTCTTAGAACATTCATGTCACCTCATAGATAGTGTGTAAAGCATCCCAAATTTTATTTGCACTATCAAAACCTTCGATACCATCAAACTCAGCATAGATTATGGAAGTGGCAATCTCCAACATTGCCTGGTTGTGTTCTTTCTTCTTTTTTAGATCTTCAGCAGTTAGGGCTCCAACAGGATCGACATGCTCAACAACAATGGTAGATTGTGAATGATCTCCGAGACCTTCTAGGTGTAGCTTCATCAGACTTTTTTATGTAGGAAATTTATCTTTATTAAGCTTAGGTACTTCTCCTTTTGACATCTTGATCTTTTTGCTTCTAGTACCTTCAAACTAGTCCTCTTATGCAGATGACTCTAATACCAATAGTTGGAATTCTTTAGAATAATGGGGGTGGTGGGGTGGGGGGATTTTTATCCAAGGTCTAGATGTACAAATATAACTTTTCATATCTTAGTGAACCCATATCCATAAAACATTTTCATCATGCATGCATCCATTAGATTATGCAATCACTTAAACTTGTAGGTTACTGTCAATTCAATTTGCAAAAATGTAGATATGAAACATAATAGATTCAATAAAACATTTGACACAATGATTTAGCATAAAAAACTAATTTGGGAAAACCACCAGTAACATGCTACTCATTCTCACTCTTCTAAAGTGATGCCCTGTGAAAGGCCAACCTTGTTAAAGGTTACAATGCACACTGTTAAATGTGATCCGTTTAAAGGATTTTAATAAAACTATTAGGAGTGAGTCTTGTTAGAGGACTTTAGATCATTCACTTGGAATGTAAATTGGTTAAAGGAATTTTACAAATGATTATTAGGTCAACCTTAATCCAAAGGATTTACCCTAGATTGATACAATGATTAGAGAGTAACAACAATGCTTGATCTAATAAAAACTTGCAACTCCATTTGTAGATTACAGATCTCTATTTTAGTCCTCCATTCTACTTGGCTTTCACACTCTTCAACTCTGATAGCTTGTTCAACCTTTAAGCATCCATACTCTTAAGCCTTCTTTCTTTTGTTTTCCAATACATTCTCTTCTCTTAGGTCACTGAATGAAGGAAATACCCTAGACTCCTTGTCTTCCTTAGGTTCTCACATATGAAAAACATTGCTTCTGAGCAACCATCTCTATAAATAGAGAATTATGATATTTGGCCTTTCATCCTACATCATCCATTTTAGGGTTAGGTAGGATTAGGTAGGATTCAATGAATCTATCCCTCATTTCATTTCATTCCCTTCTAGAAACTTCTCCTTCAATCCTCTTTGAATTCACTTGAAAATGGTTTACCATGAAGTCTGTGCCACCATCTCATCAACCTTATCTTCCACATGGTTCACACAATCCAAGAAATCAAACTTGTTAGCTCAGATTCATCAAATTATTGATCTTTATCATAATGCTAACACTGGACATTAATTAGATTTTGGCGCTTGACACATACTGCATTGCTCAACATCCTCTATTAAATTACTTAGCATGAACTAAATTTTATTGGTGCTTGACATCAACTAAAATTTACTCAACTTACACTATTTCACTCAACTTACACTAAAATTGACTTTTCTTGGCTCCAACTAATTTTTTGCTCTGCTTACACTAACTTTTCTCAACACCCACTATGCAGAATGTTGAGCTTGGTAGACAAAATTTGTTTAACTTATTCTGTGTAACCAACCTTTGTAACCTTAAGTAGATTATTAATGCACTATGATATCATTGTCTTAACTAATCTTTGTACTCCCTTTCATATCATAACTCAACCTTTCCTCTAGGTGCTATTGTTACCTCATTTGATCAAATCCTCTTCATCAATCAAACAAATGATAATACTTAAATCATATAAGTAATTGTCTTACCAACAACTAGCAAGTTTGAAATTAGTGACAAAACAATAATTGAAACACATTTATCATAATTGTATCAATCTGTTTTCAATAGAAGGATCATTTAGAACATCTTTGTTAGGAGTTGAAGCATTATGGAAAAGACTTGCAATAAGAGGTAGGTTAGCTTGGATTTCTTTTAAAGGAAAACCTTGAGGGTTGACATTGTAAATATAAAAAGCATTAGGTTCTTTGTTCAATGTAGGAACATTTTATAGATTAGATGTTTAGAAGGTGAGTCCATGTTGGGAGAAGTAGAAGTTGCATTTGAACCATTAATAGACATGGATTCATGATGTTGATCAAGCTTGAGAGTAATATCTTCATCAATTGAGTCATTAGGATTTTCAATTTCATTTATATCATCATCAATTAGATCTTAGATTTTATTCTTTAATTTCATGCAATGTGAAGTTGTATGCTCATTATTTCTATGATAGGCATAGTAGTTACTCAAAAACTAGAGTCATGTGAAGTGGCTTGAGGTAAAATGATGAGTTTTTTTTAAGAAACATTTCCAAAGTTGATTCATAAGATTTTCACAAATGGGTGAAATCCTGCTTTGGCCTAGGTACCCAAGGTCTTTCCTTAAAGATATTTCTAGATTTCTTAGGTGTTTGTGAAGTGTTCTTAGATTTCTTAGATTCAAGATCATAGGAATTTGATTTTTTTTTTGTCATAGGAGGAAGTAAAAATTTCTCTTAGGAATTTGTTTGATGATGTATCATTTTCTTCCTTTAGTTCTTGAAGTTGAAAGCCGAAAGCTCAAATTTGTTTTTTCATGTCTATAATAAGAATCTCTTCTTCCTTTCTAGGAGTGTATGATTTAATCCATTTGTTTTTAGCCACTGTGATTTTTTCATTCTTGTTTCTCTCCTAAGTCTATGTGTGGTAAATTCTCTTCCACTCCTAGTTTTAATAGTCATTAATGTTTAGGACAAAAATAGTATGATCTATTTAGATCAAGATTTTGTTTGAATTTTGTCTTAGGATAGATTAAGATAGCAGTGAAAGTGAAGTACACCATGGTATGAGCCATTAGAGTCATGTCTTAGATAGCCAAGATGTTGACTCTCATAGTAATAGGGTATAATAACACAACATATGTGAGTATACCAATAAAAGATGGGAGATAGTTTTTACAAGAATCAAGATGTTCAACCAATGATGGATCAAAAGTTTCAGTTTAAGATTTTGATTGTTTGCAAACACATAAATGTACAGAGTGTTTCTAGATAGTAATTAGGATAGACACAATGACCAACTAGTGAATTTTGAGGCTCTAAAAAGCAATTTTTTGATAGGCTCATACAAGCTTTCTCATAGGGTCAAACGATTTTTCATACCAGTTTCTAGTTTGCATAGTTTTCAAGGAATTTTTTGATAGAATCAAGTTATCAATTCAATTTCAAGACACTAGAATAGAGTTTTCAATAGAAGAATGTGACACAAATAGTGATTTAAAAAAAATTTCATAAGGGACAAAGCAACTTTGTGGAATACAAGGATGTCTGACTTTTCACTAATTAAAGAGCATCATCTGTATGGTCAAGACATTTCTACTAGTATAACACAACAAATTCAATTCATTCACAAATCTACCCAAGGTCAATTTTTGTTACACATGGATAAAAAAGGTGGCCTCTGATTAACTAGGATTTATTTAGGTTTTCATCCAAAGAGCTTTATTTTACCTCTATTTTGAGAGATTCCCACTAATGCTAGGGAGGTTTTGCATATTTCATGACGATCACTAGAGGAAGGCTATTGCATTCTCTTTTTCCTTCACCCCATTAAGGATGAAGGTCTTTGGGCTTTCCCTCTCATTGATCTTACTAAGGAAGATCTCAGGAGCTATGCCCATGTGTTTCAAATTAATCTACGTATTTATTTATTCCTTAGATTATTTTCATAACAAACATGGCATGTTTGACATTCTAATTCACTATAAAAGTGAAGAGCATAGGCGTAATACCAAATCTAAAATTAAAATTATCTCTTTTACTTAGGATAGATTTGAAATTGAAATGCCACAATTTAAGAAAAATTCAAAGGGATTAGGCTTACCTCTTTTCAAATCTAGCAAAGGCTAGGTGCATTTTTGAGTTTCTTTTTTCTTTGATAGCACACTTGTAGTTAGTGTTTTAAAAATCTCTTTGACCAAAAAAAACCTGCAAGTTAGATAATAGAATTTCAAAAGACATTAAGTATGGATTATTATGTAAACCCCTATGTCCGATAGATTTATTGATTAAATCTTTGAATGTTAGCCTACAACTTCCTAACCATAGCATACAAAAATCAAATTAGATAAATCAATGGCTCTCAAATAGAGAAAGCATGGCCTCTGCAAGGTGCACTATGATATGGAATATTCAAATAGGTAGCATGCAATGGGTTTTCTAGCTTCTAAAGATCTCCATTGATGCATGCATGATAAGAAAATAATTAAATACTAAGCTAAATGCAAGATTAAACTAACAAAGATAAAATATTATAGCCATGCTAATTAATCTATGTTGTTTAATCTTACATGCAGTGATGAAATATGCTAAATGATCCAAAAAAATAGAATGCATAAATAC
Organism: Cupressus sempervirens; assembly: GCA_028749045.1. Lineage (NCBI taxonomy): Eukaryota > Viridiplantae > Streptophyta > Pinopsida > Cupressales > Cupressaceae > Cupressus > Cupressus sempervirens. Next base: position 465,975,323 of record CM053792.1, read on the forward strand.
ATGCAAGTGAAATAATAAAACTAAGCTAACATGCAAGACTAAACTAACAATATATGGAAGATTTCAGCTATCTTAGTTATTCTAAAGTGTTTAATTTAACATGCAAAGATAAAAAGTGCTAAATGATTAAAAAAGCTATAAATTCTTAAGAGAGTTGTAGAATAATAAAAACCATCATAAATTCACCAAGTGCATGCTAAAAGAATACCAGAGAGAAGATAGAAGTTTAATTCAATAGTGGTGAAACTCTTTGTAAGAATGTACAACAGAAGATAGAAGTTTTATTTCATTCTTCAGAAGTGCTATTTCACCTACAAAAGACCAAAATCTACAAAACAAAATATGGATATGAAAATTATTAATTAAAAAAAATAAAAATCTTGAGGCCTGGAAGGCCCCATGGTGGGCACCATAAATGTAAGTGCTAAATGTGGCCCATACCTTAGCAAATCACTTTAACATAGTAGTTCTATGATGGGTTTCATCTGAGAATGAACATTAGATTTTTCATCTTGAAGGACCCAATCACACTAACCTATTTCCTTCTATCTCATCAGGGTTTGAATGTGTGCTCTCATAATTGAGGGTTCAATGACCAAATACCAACTAAGAATGAAGGATTTTAACTGGAATGAATGTAAGATTAATCTAGATTTTTATGATTTTTCTTATGCAAAGTAAATGAAATTTCAGCTATATGAACATGCAAGCTAATCTAAGAACAATAAGAAAACATAAAGAAAAAATGTATGCATTTTAATCTAAGAATGAGAAAGTAAAACAAAGAAACACTAGCAATAGAATCACTTTGAATGCACTAATAGTGAGTACTGAAACCCATAGAGTATAGTTACTCACAAATTGCATCCTATCAAATGAGAGCCATAAGTTTCCAATATATAGAGAAACCTAAAAAAAATCAATGATAGAATTTGAATCAAATCCATACTTGAGATTAGATGAGAGTTCAATTAAAAATGAAAGTTTCCATGTGAGAAGGGGCTAACTATTTTCTTTTGAAGTAGACGAGGAAGTTAACTTGCTTTGTTTTCTTTTCTAATTTGAGTTAACTCAAAATTTCCATATCTAAAGTAGAGAGGAGATTTTAGAAGAATATTTGAAGAATTAATTAAATATGACCTCATATTTGAATATTCTCAATTAATTGAATAATTAAATTTAATAATTGAAATGAGGGTATTTATTTAATCAAATATATTTAATTCATTTTTCATGTGTATTTAGCTAAAAGGGGTGCTTTAATTTAATTAAATGTACTAGGACCTTTAATTAAATTAATTAAACTAGAGGGTTTATTAGCCAAATTAATTGGACAATTAAAAATTAAATAAAGTGTGAGATTATTGTAGATTTAAGATTTTCTACATTTGATACTTAGATCAAGTAGAGTTAATTAGGATAATGAATTCCTAGTAAATTAGGACTTTGTCGATTGAGAGATAGGTATTTTGAGACTAATGCACCAAATTAGTTTAGGAAGCCAATTTTGGGGACAACTAGGACTAATATTCCTAAGTAATTTAAGAGATTCTAGATTCCCATGGACACTGACAAATTTATATTGTCAATAGATAAGTTCAAACTAGATTCTTGGAATGTTAGAGGGTTGGAGTCCTCAGACAAAAAATACATAGTTAACTAAGGAGATTGAAAGATTTATCCTACAAGAAGTTAAAGCAGTGGAACTTACATTGGATATTTCTTGAACCTATATTTGAAAATATGTCAAGGCATTCTCCACTAAGCATAATAAAGGAAAGGGTGGAACTTCCATTCTTGTGGGTTCTAGGCAAGAGAAGAAAGTTAATACCTAGGGTTGCTCCACACAACAGAGCTACTTGGATTATAGTCAACACATATTGTTTTGAATTTTGTATTTGTTCAATCTATGCTCCCAATGACCTATATGACATGACTAAACTCTAGTAATGGATTTTTGCCCTTCCCAACATACCTTCAATCCTAGAAGGAGATTTCAACATGATAGGAAGGGCACAAGACAAATTAGGTGTGTTAAAGTTTGAATGGAAAAGTAATGAACAATAGATATAGAGAAGAGATACAAATGAATCTCATGGGCCTGTTGGCTGATTAGAAATTACATTCTAAGGGTATTTGGTACACTTGGTCAAAATTCCAAAAAGGAGACAAAAGGATCTATTGTAGGTTGGACATAATCTATGTTAATAGAGATATCCTCAACTACTCTAAACATGCTGATGAAAACCCAATTAAGGTCAATCCTTTATCTATTTTAGATCATCACCCTATAGTCTCTAAAATATTTAGAATCAGTGTCCCTAACACCTCAATGAAGAGACCTAAATCCTTTGTACTCAATACCTCTCTCCTAGAAGATCTAGTAGTTGTTAAAATTATTCACTAGTATAACTCCTCTACCTTCTTACATAAAAACCCAATCAATAGGTGGAATTAAAATCTAAACTATTGGTAGAAGTTCTAAAAATAGTGGATTTGAAAAAGGCCAAAGATTATAGATCCCTAGAATTATCCCTAATCACTTTACCCTATGAGACTGAATCCCTAGTCCAAAATCAACCCATTGAAGGTAATGCTATTAAGGAAATGACTAAGGTTAAGCATGATATTAGAAAGCTTTAGGCTAAAAAGATTCAAGGAGCTAAAATAAGATCTTGAGTTAATTGGATGAACTAGGGTGATAAGGGCTCTAAATTCTTTTTAAAAGTCCTCAAAAGTAAAGAAGCAAGAGACAAATTTGTTTGCATATATGAAAATGGAGCAAATCTTACTTCCCATGAGGACATTCTTGGTGATTTATCTTAGTATTACAATGCCTTCTTCCAATTTGACTATGTTCATAGTAAAATGAATGAAGAGAGGGAAAATTAGGTTTCTTATTCCCAAAAATTCTCTCCAAATGATGCCAATTTTCCCTAGGATCCAATATCTTTAGGGAGATCATTAATGCTATTCAAATTGTGAATAGAGATAAGGCTTTTGCATGATATCAGATACCTATTAAATTCTTCAAAAATAAATTCTAATTAGATCTATTTGGAACTGAAGGATATTTATGAATTTTCTCTAAGGCTAGGCTCTCTAGGACAATATATTAATTCAGAGCTTATTAAGTTGATCCCTAAAGGAGGAGACAAAAATGTCATTAATAACTAGAATCCTATTACATTGCTAAATGTTACTTAAATTTTTTTGGCTAAGGTCTTAGCTTCTAGGATTTAAAATATCCTATCTAAGATCAATAATCCTAAAGAAACAAGTTTTGTCAAAGGGAGGTGCATTATGGAGAACTTAATCACCCACTAAGAAACACTAGACTAGAAAAAAAACCTTTGGACAAAATGTAGGGAGGTTGTTGATAGAATATGAAAAAGTTTATAAAAGGATTGAATGTGGCTTCATTTTAATGATGTTGGAAGCACTGGGTTTCCCTTTAGAGTTTTGCTAGATGGTCTCCACCCTCATGAAAGGGACTATAGCTTTTGGAGTACTTTTAGAATAATTGAGGGTGGGGGGTGGGGGGGGGGGGGGGGGGGGGGGGGGGGGCGGGGGGGGGGGGGGGGGTGGGGGTTGAATTAGTTATCCAAGATCCCAATGTATAGATAAAAATATTTAGTACTTAACAAATACATATGCATGTCTTGATCATCCAATATCTTAAACCATATTATATTACTATCCTAGGTCAAATGAAGTTTTCAGAAATGTAAACATGAATTACCACAAAATCATTCACATAATTTGACATAAGGATTTTATATGAAAACCCAATTTGGGAAAAACCACTAGTAACATGCTACCAATTTTCACTCTTTTGAGGTGAGCTCTGTGAGGAACCAACCTTGTTAAAGGATACAATGTACACTATTAAATGTAACATTGATTAAAGGATTTCATCATCCTGTTAGGAGTGAGGCTTGTTAGACGAATTTAGAACATGTCATTAGAATGCTAGATTGTTAAAGGATTTACTCATCATTATTAGTTCAACCTTAATCTAAAGGATTTATCTAGACTAATATAATTATTAGAAATTAATAGTAGGACTTGATCTGATAAGAAAAAAATCACTTGGAGATTAAAAATCTCTTATTTAGTCCTCCATACTACTTGGCATTCAATCTCCTTCATCTCTGACAAATTTTTCACCCTTCAAGCCTTCACCTCCATAAGCCTTCTTTCTTAGTATGCCAACTACAAGTTCATTCCTCTGACCACCAAATGAAGAAATACCTCAAGACTCCTTGTCCCTCTCTGGTTCACAATATGACACTTTTCTTCTGGCTAGTTATCTCTTTATATAGAGAATTTAGATCTTTTTCCACTTCACCATAATCATCCATTTTATGGTTAGTTTAGATTCATCAAATCTATCATCTTTTCCATTTTGTTCCCTTCTATAAACTTCCCTTACAATCCTCTTCAAACTCATCTCAAAATGGTTTATCTTGAATTTTGTACAACCAACTAATCATACTTATCTTCCATATGCTTCACACAATTCAAGAAATCAACTTTGTTAACTTAGATTCATAAAATCTTTGATCAAAATCATTTAACTGGCACTTAGAAATAACATGCTATTTTCTCAACAATAACTATATTATGACGGTTGATCAACACTAGGGTGCTTGACATACACTAAGTTTAAATAGTGCTTGACACACACTAAACTTCCTTCTCTCGGCTCATACTGAATTTCTCTTTGCTTGACACATATTGAATTTCCTTCACTCAACTTCAACCAACTTTCTACTCAACATGCATTGACTTGCTCGGCTTCCACTATTTGTTTGGTTAGGCTTGGCAAATACATTTCTTTCCTTAGCCTTCTTCTTGTCTTTGCTCAAGTATCCTTTTATTGTAGCCTCAAGTATATAAATAATACACTATATCATCAAAGTATTACTTGGTATTTGTGCCCCTTTTATACACCATATAACTCAACCTTTCTCTAGGTACTCTTGTTATCCTTTCTTTTCAAATCCTCTTCATCAATCAATCAAATGATAGAATTTAGACCAAATTAGCAATTGTCTCACCATCAAGTAGTTTATTTGACATCAGCAACAAAATAATGATTATTACATGATAGGTTACATCAATCTTCCTCATTTCTATCGGTCAAAAATCTTCTTCAATAATCTCCATCTTTGGCATTGATTAAAAACTAATACCAACAACAATATCAAAAAGAAACTTAATAACATGTATTGGAATCTCTCCCTCTATCAATATCTGTCCTTCTTCTATATAGGTTACAACCTCTCTTCTTCTTTAGATATTCAATGTAACTCTTCCTCTTTCTCTTTCACATTCTCCCTAATTTCTCCATGTATATTCTCCCTCAATATATCATCCCTCTTTGAAAAAAATGCCAAAGACTTGTCATATTCTCATGTAGATATAAGAAATTTAGGCTCTCCTCTACACATTGCATGTGATTGTAAATCTTCTATTTCAGTTCCTTCCTTAGTTCAGGTAGTTCCTAAAGTAAGATCCACTACATCAAGTTGTAAAGTATGCCATTCAACTTTGTTGATGTAGGGCACTATTAGAAATAATAGTCCACCAAGATAACTAAGAGTGGGGTTTGGGGGGGGGGGGGGGGGGGGGTTGGGGTGAATTAGTTATTTAATAATTAAAACATTTACCTTCCTTAAATAAACTTAACCATTTAACCAAAGTAAAGATCAAGCATGCAAAGATGCACATAGACAATTACACTAGATATGTTAACTAGGGAAACCCTTGATCAGAGGGAAAACCCTAGTTGGAATGATGCCCACAAGATGATGTACTAATATAAATATTCCTTGTTTAGGAGTCTATTACAACATTTAGTACTTATGAGTCCTTGTTAGGAGACTTGGAATCCTTGTTATGAGATTCCAACCCTATTAGGAGTTGTGCTAACCCTGTTAGGAGTTGTAGTACAATGTATGCAAGATGAGCCCACTACCCAAACATGCAATTTAAACTACAAAAAGAGCTCACTACCCAAACAAGTAATTTACTATTATGCTCTTCTTTCCTTTGTTATGTAAACTGAACCAATCACTGTCAGACCTTGTAGACTAGGTCACAAAACTTGACTTTGAATATCAAACCTTAGATCACACAATAAAACCTCGATAATGAATTTTCGTTCACTTCCACTCTACTCTGCTCAACTTGACATTCTTCTCTCTCTCCTACTTATAATCACTTCTAATCCATTCAATACCATACTTTATCATAAAGGAAAATTTCCTTCCTTTATACTAAGTCCATAAAACAATTCCCTAAGTTGGCTATTAGACCTTCTCAATTAATCATTATAGGACCACATTAAGAACACATTACACTTAGTGATAACATTAATCTTCCATCTTGCAACTTGAACAATGTTTCATATATGCAATATTATGATGAGAGAACTTAGAGACATCATCACTAACATGTCTTCTACATATCCTCAACCTCGATTCTTAGAATAACAACTTTGCTAAGAGATATAGAAAGTTTACCAGAACATGCCTCTGTAAACTCTATCTTAGAAAAAAGATCACCAAAACTTACATAAATTCTTCTAAACTTATCATTTCTTCATTTTTTGTTAACTATATATACTAGATATTTAGAAGTATCTCCCATAACCAAGGATAGTGAGAATACTCAACTAGCCATCTATACCAACTTGATCTTTCTACTATTCTCCTATTAGATACCATAAAAGACTACTATGTTGACATCAATGAAAAACTCAATCATGAATGTAACATATCATCATAGTAACATATCTACAATACTCCCCCATAGGAATATCATCAGCATTCATGCTCCCAATAGGCACTACTCTTACTTCTTAAGTAGCTTTAGATAGGGGTATCACCCCTAGTTTACCTCTAAGATATTCATATGTATCCTTAGGTAAATATATTGTGAATATATTAGCTAGTTATTCCTTTGTATTCACATATTCCATTCTCACTTTTCTTTCTTGAACCAACTCTCTTAAGTAATGATACTTGATTGCAATGCTCTTTTTCTTTGCATGCATCATAGGATTCTTAGATATGTTTATAGAACTTATATTGTCACATTAAATTACCATAGGTTTAGTGATTTCTTTTTTCATTCCTTTGCGTAAATATTTAGTCTAGACAATATTTTTACAATTCATTGTAGTAGCCACATATTCAGCTTGAACAATAGATTGTGAAATACAATTTTGTTTCTTGCTAGTCCACCTACCAATATTTTTCCTAACAAAAATGCTCCACCACTTGTACTTTTCCTATCATCAATGTTTCTAGCCCAATAAACATTTGTATGGAATCTCAATTCAAACTTGTTATTTTTCTTGTAGTATAGACCATAGTCTTTTGTACCTTTCAAGTATCTCATAATCCTTTTAACAACCATTAAGTGATTCTCCTTAGTATTTTCAGAAAATCTTGCAACAATCCCAACAACTAGTGCAATATTAGGTCTCCTATGGACTACATATTGCAATTTTCCAATCATAGACCTATAAAATATTTGATTTACCTCAACAAAATCATCAGTTCTAGATAGTTTATGTCTTTTCACCATAGGAGTACTGACTGGTCTTGAATCTTCCATGCCAATTTTTTTCAAGATTTCCTTTACATACTTGTATTGAGTAATGTAAATACCATATTTCATTTGATAAACTTGTAATCCAACAAAGAACTTTATTTCTCTAAACATAAACATCTCAAATTATTTCATCATTTCATTTTCAAATGTCTTACACAATGCATTTTTCCTCCAAATATGATATCATCAACAAATATTTTGGCTAGTAAAATTCCATTACCTCCTTCTCTATTCAAGTATAGATTTTTTTTGTCACCAATCTTCTCAAAAGTAATCTTCACAAGATAGTTATGTAATCTTTCATATCATGCTTTGGGAGCTTTCTTTAAACCATATAAATCTTTGTGTAGTATATATACCATGTTATTATTGTTTGGATCAAAAAATCCTGTAGGTTGTTCAATGTAAACCTGCTCTTCTAGTATACCATTTAGAAATGATGACTTAACATCCATTTGATAAACTTTGAATCCTTTGTAGGTAGAATAAGCAATTAGAGTTTTTACTCCTTCCAATCTTACAATTGGGAAAATGTCTCTCCATAGTCAATTCCCTCTTCTTGTGCATAACCTTTGTAGAGTAATCTTTTCTTATTCCTTGTTACTTCACCATTCTCATCCAATTTTTTCTTGTACACCCACTTAGTTCCTATAATATTCTTTTCCTCTAGTCTTGGTACTAGTGTCCATGTTTTGTTCTTCTTAATCTGATCAATTTTTTCTTTCATGTCTTGACTCCAGTCTTCATTCTCTAATGCATAATTCACTAGTTTAGGTTCATGCATACTTAATAAACATGTCTCATTCCTTAATCTAGTCCTTGTCATTGGTACAACCTCTTTTTCTCTAATTATTTATTCAATATGATATTGTCTTTTGACATATTTTGATAATCTTGGCTCTGCTCTCCTTTCAAAAATATATCAGTCATGAAGTTCAATATTAGGTTTACCGTGTGCTTCTCTATTAGGTAACTCAACATTCCTTTCTTGTAAACTAATCTTGGCATCATAATGTACCTCAACTTCTAATTGTAACTCAACTCCTAAATGCAACTCAATATCCATTGTATGTGACTCGACAGTCACTAATTCTTGTTGATTAGTAGGTACAATATCATCAAAATTAGTAGACATGCCTTCATAGTAGTACATAAAGGTTTTGTAATTCTCAGGATCCTTCTTTTCTTTATCTTCATTTAATTTTTTATACTCATCAAATTTTACATTTGCACTTTCCACAACTTTTTTAGTGTTAGTATTTAAACACTTATAAGATTTACTTTTTGTGGAATAACCTAGAAATATACCTTCTTCAACTTTAGCATCAAGTTTACCATGTTTTTGTCCTTAAGAATGTAACACTTTCTTACAAAAACCTTAAAATATTTGGCATTTGGTGAGTATCCATTCCATAATTCATAAGGTTTGAAATTTGTACCTTTCTTAACTTTGTACTCAGTTCAAGGTATAGAAATTTGTACTGATAGCTTCTCTCCAATATTTTTAAGTAATATTCTTCTCCATCATCAGTGTTGTAGCACAATCCATCATAGATCTATTCCTCCTTTTAGTTATCCCATTTTGTCAAGGGGTCCTAGCTACATAAGTTTATCTTTTGATTCCTTTATCATTGCAAAATTTATTGAATTAAACTCTCCACCTTTGTTAGATCTCTAACATTTCAAGCTTTTACCAGTTTCCTTTTCAACTTTAGCTAGATACCACTTAAATTTTTTGAAAAACATCATATTTTTCTCACAAAAACATAACTGTCATTATTCTTTAGTAATCATCAACAAATAGAATAAAATACTTGTCATCTTTGTAGCTTTGCACATCAATTGGTCCACATAGATTAGTATGAATTAATTCAAAAATTTCTTTTGAAGTATGAGTCTTACTCTTAAAAAGAGACTTTGTCATATTTCCTAACTGACATTGTTTGCAAATCACATTATTAGGTTTCTTTAGTTTTGGCAAACCTCTAGCTCTTTTCATCTTACTGCTACTAACCAAGTTGTCAATATTTACATGACATAATATTTTTTTCCATAGCCACACATCATAAAATTATATAGAAAAAAAAGTAGCTTCATTCATGTCAAGATAAAATAGATTACCTCTATTATGATCTTCACTCCCAATGAGTTCTCCATTGACATCATAGATTTTAGATTTCTTGTGTTCAAATTCAACTTTGTGTCCAAAACAATTCAATTGTAACACACTCAATAGATTATAGTTAAGTTCTTCTACATAGTAAGCATTTCCACACATGATCTTGTTTGTTAATCTTATTAAATCTTTACCTTTCACTAGACAGGGTGCATCATTACCAAATCTAACACTATTTCCATTATAATGCTCAAGGGTAATGAACTTACTTTTGTCACTAGTCATGTGATGAGAACATCTAGTGTTAATGATCCATCTTTCACCTATGGTTACATAAGATACTAATGTAGTTGCCTCACCTTCATATAAATTAGCTTTTATAGCAACATACACAACTTCATCATCATGACCATCTGATTCATCACGAGACTCTTCTTCACAATTTAACAAGATTTATTTCCCTTGTCTTTATAGTGTTTGTTAGTCAAAATATTTTCTACCTATAAATTTGTCTTCGTTTCTATTTTTCTTCTTCTTAGGACACCTTGCTACTATATGATCAACTTCATTACAATTAAAACATATGATGGTTAACTTGCCTTTGTATTTTCCTTTACCTTTGTGAAATCTCCTAGCTAATAGTGCTTCCAATTCTTCTAGATCTTTACCATTTGTGTCAATGTCACTAGCAACATGCTTGACCTTTTTCTTTCCTTTAGGTTCTTTTAGTGTTAGCTTAACTTTGAAAGTAGAATCAATATTCTTAGATTTGAAATTGTCAAAATTTGAAAGTTCAAAAGTAGTGAGCCTACCAACCATTCCTTTAAATGTTGGATCACTACCAGGAGTACACCTCAATTCTTGTATTATAGAGACTCTAATAGAATAGATAGGTAACATGGTTCTTAAAATTTTTCTGATCATAGTCTCACCTTCAATAACTCCATTTTCTCCTTTGATTGCATTTACAACATCTTTAGTTCTTGTACAATATTGGACTATAGTCTAACCTTCTTGCATTCTCATTTCATCAAATTTTGCTCCCAGACTTTCTAATTTGGCTCTCAACACATTCTTTTCTCCTCCATAAATCTTCTATAAGGCATCCCACATTCCTTTAGAAGTGGTACATGTTTTGATGTCTTCAAACTTTGAATAACTTAGGGAAAATGCAATCTCCACTATTCCCTAATTGTGTTCTTTCTTCTGTTTGAGTTGTTCATTAGTTACGGCTTGAACTAATTCAACATGTTTAGTGGTGATAGTTATTTGTGCATAATCTCAAAGACCTCCTATATGCAACTTCATCAAACTTTTCCATGTAAGTGATGGAGACACAACCCAAGCACATAATGGACACAACAGGAAAGGAAAAATTTCATTAACTGTGAAAATATGCTAATACACTTGGTGCAGAGAAACATACTCCAAAACATGCCCAAAGGGCTTACAATAGCATAAATCTGGAGATAAATTCTTCTCCCAGTACCTTCTCTCAAACTCCACTCGTAACTACCTTTTACAATGCTAGAAATGTTCTTAAATAGACCCCGAGGGGTTAAGGATTAGGAATACATTCTAGAAAGTGCTAGTTGGCATCCACCGACCAAATAGAAGGTTCTAGATGTCACATTAGAAGTTGGCACAAAATTAGAAGAATCCAGAAATGGTAACTGAACTTCCAGGAGGCATAACTTTTGAATCGTAGCTCTGATTGATGAACTGTTTACATTTCTGGAAAGCTCTCAAAGCACTCTATAGCCCTATGGATGAGCTTAGATTGTCCCCAATTTTTTGGGCCCTATTAAAGGTCATTTAATTCCCCTAACCTAACTTTGAAGCATTCTTCAAAGGTCTCCAGAAACTAAAAAAATGCGATAACTTTCAAATTGTGGGGCCTTTTGATCTAATTCTTTTTTTGGAATTCTCTAAATTACAATTACAATCATTTGACCAATTTACACATTCTAGTTCACCAAAATGATATCTCAATTACATAGTCCTATTATTTTTGGCATTTACACATATCCCAAGGTGTTCAAATACTCTATCCTAGAACACTGATAGTGGAACTATGAGAGTTAGAACCTTTATTTGACCCAAATGGGTATCCAAAAATGAAAATACATGAAATAGAAACTAAGTCTAAGAACATTATTTTGGTTGACACAGGATTGCCGTTATACCTCTGGATGCTCCTGCATCAGACACCCAAGGTAGATTGAAAAGTGACCATGTCACTTTATGAATGGTAGAGGAAATCTCAAATGGGAAACCTCTGCTACTGAAATCCAAGTTGAGTCCTCTATCGGCCATCCTTTCCACTTGACCAGATACTCCTCATACTGCCTATTTTTGGTACTCCTACCCACATGACTATCCAGAATCTCCTCTATCTCCTCCTTCTTAGAAGTAGGAATTGGACATGGCTCTAGCACAACTCCTCATCTACACCATCATCAAGATACTCTGTTAAGTCTGCAATGTTGAAAATAGGAGAAATGTGAATACCATCTGAAAACTCCATCTCATATGCATTTCCTAAGTCATGTTTCTTCAAAATTTTCTAGGGGCCAAATTTCTTCATTTTCAACTTGTTGTAAGTACCGGTTGGAAATCTTTATTTTCTTAAGTGTACCATGACTAGATCCCCTACTTGGAATTCCTTATGTCTTCTCCTTTGATAAGCCCTAGCTTTATGCTCTTGATTCATCTTGGTAATGTGTGGCTGAACCTCCTCATGTAGATGCTTGATATGTTCAACAAATTCTTCAGCTTTAGCATTTGTCCTCTCCCCTTGCTCTATCTTCCTCAATTTTGGTGCAGTCCTTGGGCTACTTCCATATACAATTTGGAATGGTGATCTACCAATACTCCTATTTATAGAGTTATTGTAAGCAAACTCTGCTTGTGGTAGAATCAAATCCCACCCCTTGGGCTTATCCCCAACTAAACATCTGAGAAAATTGCCCAGACTTTTGTTTGGCTGTTAGTCTGCGGGTGATGTGTGGAACTGAATTTCAAGTCTATTCTCAACTTCTTCCACAATGTTCTCTAAAAATACCCCACAAATTTAGTATCTCTATTAGAAACTATACTCCTTGGGAGACCATGTAGTCTTACCACCTCTCTGAAAAACAAGTTTGCAATATGGATAGCATCATGAGTTTTGTGGCATGGAATGAAATGTGCCATTTTGGAGAACCTATCAACCACCACAAATACTGAGTCATTACCCCTTTGTGTCCTTAGCAATCCAAGAACAAAATCCATACTTATGTCCTCCCATGGCTTTGATGGAATAGGCAATGGCTGATATAGTCCAGTATTGTGACTAATTCCCTTGGCAACTTGACAAATTTGACAACTCTGTACAAACTTCTTCACATCTTTTGAAATCTGAGGCCAAAAATAATGTTCTCTAAGAATGTCAATGGTCTTATCTCGACCAAAATGTCCTGCGATCCCTCTACTGCGTATCTCCTTAATCATATTTTCCCTCATGGAACTCCTTAGAATGCATAATTGACTACACTTGAATAACATACCATCTTGAATTAGATAGTCTAACCACTTAATTCTATCTACAACAAAATTATCTTTACAAGCTTTCCACGCTTCAACAAAATAAGGATCCTCAGGGTACAAATTCTTGAGTTCATTAAACCTAACTGGTTCAACCTGCATTACTGTAAGCAACAACTGTCTCCTACTTAGTGCATCTGCAACCTTATTAGATTTTCAACTTCTATGCCTCAACACAAATGTATAGCTCTGCAATAACTCTACCCACTTCATATGCCTCTGATTCAATTTACCTTGGCTATTTAGGTACTGTAATGCTTGGTGATCAATATATAAAACAAATTCCTTTGGCAATAAATAATGCCTCCATTTCTTTAAGGCCTAAACTATTGCATGAAACTCTTTATCATAAACATAATAGTTCTTTTTTGCATCATTCAATTTCTCACTAAAATATGCAATAGGCTTACCTTCTTGGCTTAATACAGCTCTAATAGCACTGCCACTAGCATCACAATCCACCTAGAGCACCTTTCTAAAATTTGGAAGTGCCAACACAGGTTGTTTTGTCACCTTCTTCTTTAGCAATTCAAAACTTCTCGCTGCTGCTGCAGTCCATTTGAACTCTTTTCTATCCCCTCTTATTGTGTTAGTTAGGGGTGCACATATGCCACTAAAATTCTTAATGAACTTCCTATAAAAACCAACTAGACCATGAAATGATCTTACCTCAGTAGTAGACCTTGGAGTAGGCCATTCCAAGATGGCTTTTACCTTCTCTGGATCCATTTTGAGACCTTCAAGTGATATAAGAAACCCCAAGAGACTAATTCCCTTTTTGCAAAGATACACTTTTTTAGATTAATTAACAGTTTCTCTTCCCTTAACTTTTCAAGGACACTACGAATATGCAATAAATGTTCTTCGAAAGTCTTGCTAAAAATTAAAATATGATCCAAATAGACAATAAATTTTTTTCCCAAGAACTTCTTAAGTACCTCATTCATAAGCCGCATGAAGGTGCTTGGGGCGTTTGTCAATCTAAAGGGCATGACTAACCACTTATAAAGAGCCTCCTTGGTCTTGAAGGCTGTTTTCCACTCATCTCCTTCTCATATCCATATCTGATTATAACCACTCTTGAGATCTATCTTTGTGAGGTACTGAGCTCCACTCAAGCAGTCCATAAGATCATCCATTCTTGGCAAAGGAAACTGATACTTGATGGTTATCCTATTTATAGCTCAAGAGTCTGTACACATCCTCCACTCTCCGTCCTTCTTTAGGTGTGAGTGCTATAGGTACTGCACATGGACTTAGGCTCTCTTGAATCAGGCCCTTCCTCAATAGCTCCTGAACCTATCTATTTAGCTCCTCAGTTTCAGTAGGAGTCATCTTGTGAGAAGCCTTGTTAGGAAAACTAGCTCCTAGAATTAAATCTATCTGATGACTGATTTGCCTTACCGGTGGCAATCCTTCTAGAACATTATCAGAGATGATATCTCCAAACTCACCTAGTAAATCTGAAACTTCAAGTGGTATTTCACTACTAACTTTTTTATCTTTCCTAGGGATCAAAGCATAGCACATACGCTAATGTTTCATGCCATCTAAAAACTTCCTTCCATCAACAAGACAAATACTAGCACTACTACATACCTTTTTGCCTTCATTTTTCATGGGCTTTAGTTTGTGGCAAACTCCATCCTTTGTTAGAGAGTATGTGTTTGCATGACCATCATATATTGCATGCCTATAAAACTGCCATGGTCTACCCAACAATAGATTCCAAACATCGATTGGAATAACATCAAAAAGAACTTCATCATGATAACTCCCAATTTTAAATTTCACTAAACATTGTTCACTTACTAGGACCTTATGATCATATTTCACCCAAGCAATCCGATAGGGCTGGGGATGTTTCTCCCTCTTGAGCTTCAGCTTAGAGACCATCTCCTCTGATACCAAGTTATCAGTGCTACCACCATCAATGATCACATCACAACATTTATCCTCACACTTGCACTTGGTATGGAATAAACTCCTCCCTTTTCATGGTTCAATCTCACCACTTAGTAGCACCATTTCATTTACTAAAGTCTCTTCTCTTTTTGCATCCTTTGAATGTGATGATTGTGCATCCTCATCCACATGAGCAACTCTAGCTTGACCCTCAACTCTCCTATTTGTCCTTCCTTGTCATTGAGGGCATTCAAAGGCACGATGACCTTCTTCATTGCAATGGAAATAGGTACCACAGAAGCCTCCTCTTCCTTGTCCATGTCCTCTACCTCTTCCTCTCTGATTTCCAAAGTCTTGATCATGGAAGCGATTGAAACCCTTGTTCCTCTGGTTCCTGCTATTACCCACATCTTCATTTTTCTTTTGGGTTTCATTTCGACCTCTAGATGACCTACCACTACCCCTTCCTCCTTGACCATGCCCTCTTTGTCTCCCTTCAAACCTCTTGTTTAGCTTCTCTTCAACTCATAGGGTAAATTGGTATGCCTCTTCAACACTGGTCATTCTTACCAAACTTAATTCCTCCTGGTTGCTAGGTTGCAACCCACTGATATAATGAGCAACCTTCTCCTTATTTGCTTCTGCATGCCCCGCTCTAATCAAGAGTCGGTAAAACTTCTCCGTATATTCCTGGACTGATTTTCTTGCTTGCTTTAAACCATGCATCTTCTTAAACAAATCCATCTCATAATCAACAGGAATGAATTGCTTCTTCAATTTGTCCACCATATGATCCCACCTTGTGATCTTCTCGTTTCCTCTTCTGTTTCTTTCCAATTGAACCTCTTGCCACTAGATTTTGGCATGGCCTTTTAGTTTGGCCTTTGCAAACTTAACCCTATCTAGATCCCTAATATCCTCATACTCAAAGTACTCTTCCAGTTCATTGATCCAGTCAATCAACTCATCTACTTTCAAATTTCTTGAAAATACACCCACATCAATTGTAGGTCTTTTCTCATACTTAGTAATGACCCTAAAAACCTTTCCTCTACCTGATTCAAAACTTCCCCATCAAATTCCCCTTCTAGTCCAATTTCTTCTTCTTCATTGTCATCCTCACTTTCGTCACCTATAGAAACATTTGTTCCTCTATAGAGCTCCTCTTGAAATGCTTGTAGTTTCCTTTGGAGGGCTCTAACCTCCTTAGGATTAATAGCTCCAGCCCTTCCACCATGCTTTCTTCATGGAGGCATCTTTTTAACTCAAACCCACAACCATACAGTCCTGGTGCAAACTGCCTCACAGTCAATGCTCTATCTACACACTCAGGAAAACCAGCTCTGATACCACTTGATAGGGACAAAACCCAAGCATAGAATGGTCACAATAGGAAAGGGAAAATTTTATTAATTGTGAAAATATGCTAGTACACTTGGTGCAGAGAAACAGACTCCAAAACATGCTGTAAGGGCTTACAATAGCATAAATCTGGAGATAAATTCTTCTCCCACTACCTTCTCTCAAACTCCACTCCTAACTGCCTTTTACAATGCCAAAAATGTTCTTAAATAGACCCTAGAGGGTTAAGGATTAGGAATACATTCTAGAAAGTTCTAGTTGGCATTCACCGACCAAATAGAAGGCTCTAGAAGTCGCATTAGAAGTCGACACAAAATTAGAAGAATCTAGAAATGGTAACTGAACTTTCGGGAGGCATAACTTTTGAACCGTAGCTTCGATTGACGAATCATATACATTTTTGGAAAGCTCTTGAAGCACTCTATATCCCTATGGATGAGCTTAGCTCGTCTCCCATTTGTTGGCCCTGTTTGAGGTCATTTAATGCCCCTAACTTGACTTTGAAGCATTCTTAGGAGGTCTCCAAAAATAAAAAAACTGCGATAACTTTCAAACCATGGTGCCTTTTGACCTGATTCTTTTCCTGGAATGCTCTAAATTACAATTACAATCATTTGACCAATTTACACCTAGTTCACCAAAATTATGGCTCAATTACATACTCTTATTTTTTTGACATTTACACATATCCCAAGGTGTTCAAATACTTTATCCTAGAACACTGATAGTGGAATTGTGAGAGTTGGAACCTTTATTTGACCCAAATGGGTATCCAGAAATGAAATCACATGAAACAGAAACTAAGTCTAAGTACATTTTTTTGGTTGACATAGGATTTTCGTTATACCTCTGGATGCTTCTGCATTAGTAAATTTTTTTTCCTTGTTTAACTTGAGCACCTCCTTTCTGTACATCCTGATTTTAGCTTCAAGTACCTTCAAAATTTTTCCTTTCACAAGTACCAAACACTCGGATGCCAATTATTGGAATTCTTTAGAATAAATGAGGTGGGGTGGGGGGGGGGGGGGGGGGGTGAATTAATTAGCCAAGCTCTAAATGTATACATAAAACTTTTTAGTGCTTAACAAATGCATATACATGTATTGATCATCCAATATCTCATAACATAGTATATTACTATCCTAGGCCAAATGAACTTTGTAGAAATATAAACATGAAATACCACAAAATCATTCACACAATTTGACACAAGGATTTTATGTGGAAACCCAATTTGGGAAGAACCACTAGTAACATATTACCAATTCTCACTCTAATTAATTGAGCTCTATGAGGAGCTAACCCTATTAAAGGTTACTATTAGCCAAAAATGCCTTCCCACAAAAAAATGGATTTCAAATGTTGAGCCATCTAACGGTCATACTTTTTAAATGTTCAAATGATCAAATATTTCATAAGGATCTATTTTAAACTTTTGTCATGTCTTTTATACTAAGTCTCAAAGCTTTATTTCATGAATTCCTTTGAAGCATTTCAAAGTTGTGACCATGTGATTCACATAGTCATGGTGGGTTAAGTGCTAACTCAGGTCAAGGTGTGCTTTGTGTTTGCATCATCATAGAGTTAGCTAGTTCAACCAAAGTCAAGGTCCTGAGAAGGTGATTATGTTGTTTTCACTTGGTCTAAGGGTGAGTTTGGCATACTATGGTTTAAGTCATAATAGTGTGGTAAGGGCAAAATCTTAAATGTTTCAAGGATACATTTTGCACCATTAGATCTATGGCCATCGTGCTATCACAACATGTTAGAAGGAAGCTATGGTTAGAGTTGTGATCAAGTGATTTCTTTGTTTTGCTTGGTCACAAGGTTAGAAGGTGAACCTTGGGTCAAAGTGGAAATGGTATGAATGTGGTCAGGATCTCAGTCTTCACAAGTTCATGATAGTTAATGAAAGATGTCAAGGGTAGGCTATGAAGTAGTGATAACCAATTGGTCACAATTTCAAAAGAAAGAACTATTATTGAAGAAAAGTGGTGGTGAAACTTCAATCACGGGTGATCAAACATAACATATAAGGTTGAATGCTAGAAAAGTGGTAGAATGATAAGAGATGTTTGGTCCATGTAGTAAGGCTTGATGGTTGACTCCAGCTGACCAAATAATACAACTAATTTAGCACACTTATGATAGAGGAAGTAGTTCCTTGATGATGGATCCGATCTTTTCAATCTCTTGCAACCACTTTCATCATTCCCCAAGTTAGATAAATGCAAAGGAACACTCCATCACTGGCTATTGATCCATTTATTCAATTAGAAGTTAATGACCATTGTTCTTGATGTCTTAGAGCTTTTTTTGGTGGACAAGTGAATTGACATCATCTAGTTTTGTACTGAGATTATATTTTTCACAGATTTGCAATAGTAGTTGTGAAGTGGTTCTATCAGAAATATCTAGTTATGCTTAAGCTATAAATGCACAATTTTTTGTAACTTCTCAGTCGATAGATTCTTCTTTGTTTTGCATGTGTGTTGTAAATTCCCTTTGCCTCTAAGCTATTGTAATCCTTTGAAATATCTCTTTTAGCCATTAACACACTATGCAAGACTTCTTTGTCTCTGGTTAATGTTCTTGTCTATGTTCTATACTTTACATGATTGTATCTATTTTTAGCATTTGAATGATATTGAGTGAAGTTCCTTCCTATAGCATTCTCTAAAGACTCAACCTCATAGTTCAAGTCCCACAGCTTGGAGGTTGTTTCCATGTTTCACAAGGTTGTTCTTAGGTAAAAACTTTGGACAAGGGTGAAAGCTTTTGTGACAATAGTTACAATGCACATTGTTAAATGTGATATTTATTAAATGATTTCAATCCCTATTGGGAGGGAATCTTGTTAGAGGAATTTAGAGAATTCTATTAGAATGTCTTCCTATTAAAGTATTTACTCATGACTGTTAAGTCAACCTTAATCTAAAGGATTTATCTAGACTGATATAGTTGTTAGACAGTAATAGTAGGACTTGATCTGATAAGAAAACAACTCACTTGTAGATTGAATATCTCTTATTTAGTCCTCCATACTACCTGGAATTCAATCTCCTTTGTCTCTAACAATTTTTTCACCATTCAAGCCTTTACCACCTTAAGCATTCTTTCTTAGTATGCCAACTGTGGGTTCATTCCTTTAGCCACCAAATGAAGCAACACCTCAAGACTCCTTGTCACTCTCTATTTTATAGTTTTACAGTTTACTTTTGGCTTGTTATCTCCTTATATAGAGAATTTTGATCTTTTGCTGCTTCACCACAATTGTCTATTATAGGGTTAGGTTAGATTCATCAAATCTAACCTATTTTTCATTTTTTTCCCTTTGAGAAAATTCCCTTACAACCCTCTTCAAATTTATCTCTAAATGGTTTATCTTGAATTTTGTGCCATCAACTCATCACACTTATCTTCCACATGCTTCATACAATTCAAGAAAACAACTTTCTTGGCCCAGATTTGTCATATCTTTGATCAAACTTATTTAACTGGCACTCAACAATAACATGCCATTTGCTAGGCAATAACTATATTCTGATGCTTGGTCAACACTAGGTTACTTGACATACACTAAGTTTAAATGATGCTTGACACACATTAAACTTCCTTGGCTCATAATGAATTTCTCTTTGCTTGGTAGATACTAAATTTCCTTCACTCGACTTCAACTAACTTTCTACTCAACATGCATTGACTTTCTTGACTTCCACTATTTGCTTGGTTAGGCTTGGTAGATACATTTCTTTCCTTAGCCTTCTTCTTGTCTTTGCTCAAGTATCCTTTTATTGTAGCCTCAAGTATATAAACAATACACTATATCATCAAAGTATTACTTGGTATTAGTGCCCGTTTTATACACCATATAACTCAACCTTTCTCTAGGTACTCTTGTTATCCTTTCTTTTCAAATCCTCTTCATCAATAAATCAAATGATAGAATTCAAACCAAATTAGCAACTGTCTCACAAACAAGTAGTAGATTTGACATCAGTGACAAAATAATGATTATTCTATAATAAGTTACATCAATCTTCCTCATTTCTATACTTCAACAATATTCTTTAACAATCTCCATCTTTGGCATTGATTACAAACCAATACCAACAACAATATCAAAAAAAACTTAATACCATGTATTAGAATCTCTACCTCTATCAATATCCATCCTTCTTCTGTATAGGCTACAATCTCTCTTTTTCTTCAAATATTCAATGTAACTCTTCCTCTTTCTCTTTCACATTCTCCCTAATTTCTTTTTATATATTCTCTCTTAATATATTATACCTCTTTGAAAACAATGCCAATGACTTTTCATCTTCCCATGTAGATATAAGAAATTTAGGTTCTCCCTTTGTCACCTTGCATGTGATTGCAAATCTTCTATTTCAGCTTGTTCCTTACTTCATGCAGTTCCTAAAGTAAGATCCACTGCATCAAGTTGTAAAGTATGCCATTCAACTTAGTTGATGCAAGGTACTACTCTTTCTTCTTAAGTAGCTTTGGATAGGTGTATCACCCCTATTTTACCTCTAAGATATTCATGTGTATCCTTAGGTAAAGCTTTTGTGAATATATCAACTATCTATTCCTTTATATTCACATATTCCATTCTCACATATTTGTCTTGAACTAACTCTCTCAAGTAATGATACTTGATTGAAATGTGCTTTGTCTTTGTATGCATCATAGGGTTTTTAGATATGTTTATAATACTTATATTATCACAGTAAATTACTACAGGTTCAATGATTTCTTCCTTTATTACTTTGAGTAATTGTTTGATCCACACCACATTTGTACAATTCTTTACAACAACCACATATTCAGCTTCAATATTAGATTATGAAATACAATTCTTTTTCTTGCTAGTCCAGGTAACCAATCTTCTTCCTAGGAAAAATGATCCACAACTTGAACTTTTCCTATCATCAATGTTTCTAGCCCAATAAACATTGTATAGGCTCTTAATTCAAACTTTTCTTTTTTCTTGTAGTATATACCATATTCTTCTGTACCTTTCAAGTATCTCATAATCATTTTAGCAGCCATTAAGTGACCCTCCTTAGGATTTGTATAAAATATTGCAAGAATCCCAACAACTAGTGAAATGTTAAGTCTCCTATGAACTACATATTGCAATTTTCCTACCATAGACCTATACAATGTTTGATTTACCTCAGTAGAATCATGAGTTTTGAATAATTTTGTTATGTCACCATAGGAGTATTGACTAGTTTTGAATCTTCCATACCAATTATTTTTAATATTTCCTTTACATACTTGGACTATGTAATGTAAATACCATATTTATTTCTCTAAACATAGACATCTCAAATTATTTCATCATTTCATTTGCAAATGTCTTACACAATTAATTTTGTCCTCCAAATATGATATCATCAACAAATATTTCAGCTAGTAAAATTCCTTTACCTCCTTCTATCTTCAAGTATAGATTGATGTTGTCATCAATATTTTTAAAACCAATCTTCATAAGATAGTTATGTAATCTTTCATAACATGCTCTAGGAGTTTGCTTTAAACTATATAAAGCTTTGTGTAGTCTATATACCATGTTATTATTGTTTAAATCAACAAATCTTTCAGGTTGTTCAATATAAACCTCCTCTTCTAGTATACCATTAAGAAATGCTGACTTAACATACATTTGATAAACTCTGAATCCTTTATAGGTAGATTAAGCAATTAGAGTTCTTACTCCTTCCAATATTGAAACTAGGGAAAATGTCTCTCCATAGTCAATTTCCTCATCTTGTGCATAGCCTTTGCAGAATAATCTTAGCTTATTCCTTGTTACTTCACCATTCTCATAATTATTTCTATACACCCACTTAGTTCCTATAACATTCTTGTCCTCTAGTCTTGGTACTAGTGTCCATGGTTTGTTCTTCTCAATCTGATCGATTTCTTCTTTCATGGCTTGACTCTAGTATTCATTCTGTAATGAACCATTCACTGATTTAGGTTCATGCATGCTTAAAAAACATGTCTCATTCCTTAATATATTCCTTGTGATTAGCCCAACCTCTTTTTCTCCAATAATTTGTTCTGTAGGATAATGTCTTCTAACATATTTTGATAATCTTGGCTATGTTGTCCTTTCAACAATAGATCATTCATGAAGTTCAATCTCAGTTTCACTATCTACTTTTCTATCAAGTAACTTGGAATTCCTTTTTTATAAATTGATCTTGGCATAATAATGTACCTTGGCTTCTGATTGTAACTTGGCTCTTGAATGCAACTCAACTTGGCTCTTGAATGGAACTCGACATCCATTATATGTGACTCAAGAGTCACTGCTTTTTGTTGATTAGCAACTATACTATCATCAACATTATAAGACATGCCTACTAAAAATATAAGAGGAGTAACTAAGAGGGAAGGGGTGAATTAGTTACCACTAAAATAAATCCTAGATCCCTTAGATGTTAGCACAAAATAAACTCTGTGGATACTTGACCAACAAACAGAAAAATGCTATAACTTGGTAAACACTAAGAATGCTAGGTAAATACTTAACATAAAAATTTTAAGATGTTATCTATGATTAATTATTACTTTAAATTAGTTGCAAACACATAATATAAATTATATGAACACATTTGACACCAAGATTTAATGTGAAAACCTAATTTGGAAAAAATCACCAATTGCAATTAGTTATTGATTTTCACTCTTCTGAAGTGAGCTCTCTTAGGAGCCAACCCTATTCAAGGTTACAAAACACACTATTAGGTGTGACCCTGCTAGAGGATTTAATCACCCTATTAGGAGTTGCCTTATTAGAGGTCTTTGGACAATTTAATAGAAATGTCACCTTGTTAGAGGATTTACAAATAGTTGTTAAGCCAACTCTATTAAGAGATTTAGATCACTGCTATAATGGCTAGAGAGTAACAATGACATAACTTGATTTAAATGCAACTAAATTTCTGATTATAGATCTTAATTATGACTTATACTTGATCCTTCTAGATCAAATACATCTTTTCAGCTCCTTGAGGATATTTTGCTTATCCTTTTGATTCAGTTCCTCTTAGTATCATCAAATCTTCAATTCTCTTTCATGTATTCCACTTTTTGAATCTCAACTTGACCTTACATTTATATCTTTCATATTGTCAATTTGGCTAGAATACAACTTAGAATAATTAATGTTCATTTCCTTAGTCGGCTAGAACCAACAGACAATTCAGTTAAACTTAATATGGCAAAACAAGAAAATACTTTGTTAGCTAACCCTACTTAGTAGACACTAAGAATTTTTTTTCCCATGTTAACCAAGTGAACTCGATCAACACACATATTTGCAAAGTTACCTTGGTAATTGAGTGAGCTCAATTGCAACTAGTTCCATCCAACTTTTCCTTTATTAACCAAGTGAGCTTGGTTAACACTCAACTTCCAAAAACTTTCCTTTGGCATTCGAGTGAACTTGGTAGATACTGCCTTCTGAACTAGGACAACTCTGGAACACTTAGTAGACATAGAAAACTATCTACAATGCCCGAGTGAGCTCAACATACATTGACTGGTAATGATATGACATTTTGTGTAACATCAAAGACAATGCATAATTAAGTAATTGTATTCAAAAATATCCCTATTTGGTATTGATAATAACTAAACTTCATTTTGTGAACTTTAGAGAGGGGAATGAACCCTAGCTTACCTCTTAGATATAGCAATGAATCCTTAGGTAATGGCTTGGTGAATATGTCTGCAATTTGCTCTTTTTTATTTACATATTCCAATCTAATTTCTTTATCTTAAACCAATTCTCTCAAGAAATGATATTTTATAGCAATGTGTTTTGTTTTGGTATGCATCACTGGATTTTTTGATATATTGATTAAATTGGTGTTGTCATAGTATATGACTACTGGATCCTTGATCTCTACCTTCATACCCACTAATAGTTGTTTGAACAAAACAATATTAGAACAATTGACTAGTACTACCACATATTCTACCTCTGCTATGGATTAAGAATATAATTCTATTTCTTGCTTGTCCAAGACACTAGTATTTTACCAAGAAAGAGTTCTCCACCATTGGTGCTTTTTTTGTCATCAATACTTCTTTCTTAATCAACATCTATGAATAATTTTAAGTCCAAATTGTCTCCTCTTTTGTACCATAAACCATATCTTTGAGTGCCTTTTAGATATGTCATGATTCTTTTGATTGCCATCATGTGATTTTCTTTAGGATTTATTGAGAATCTTGCCACCATACTGATTGCTATTGCAATATAAGGTCTTATGTGCACCAAATACTGCAATTTTCCAATCATTGATCTATATGTGGTCTGATCTACCTCTTTAGAATTATCTTTTTAGGAAAGCTTATGTCCAGTAGATATAGGGGTTCCAATTGGTCTTGAGTCTTCCATTCCAAATTTCTTTAGTATCTCCTTGATGTATTTAAATTGAGTAATTCAGATACCATCTTTCTTCTACAAGATCTATAATCCAACAAAGAATTTTATCTCTCCAAACATAGACATCTCAAATTCTTTACTCATTTCTTCTAAAAATGCTTTGCACAAGTCATCATTTCCTGTGAATAAAGTGTGATCCACAAATATTTTTGTTAACACAATCTTCTAATTTGGTCCTTCTATTATGTACAAGCTACTATTATCATTTGTTCTTTGAAAACCAATCTATATTAAGTAGTTATGAAGTCTTTCATACCAAGCTCTAGGAGCTTTCTTAAGACCATATAATGCCTTGTGTAATTTGTAGACTATGTGCTTTTTTCTAGGATCTACAAAACCTTCAGGTTGTTTAATATAGAATTTCTCATCAAGAATTCCATTTAAGAATGCTAATTTTACATCCATTTGATAAACTTTAAATCCTCTACAAGTTACATATGCTAGTAAAGTTCTAACACCTTCTAATCTTGCAAAAAGAGAAAAAGTTTCACCATAATCAATACCTTCTTCTTGAGAATAACCTTTACATATCAACCTTGCTTTGTTTCTAGAAACTTTTTCATCTTCATTTAGCTTGTTTCTAAATACCCGCTTTGTACCAATTACATTTTTATCCTTAGGTCTGGGAACATGAGTCCAAGTTTTATTCTTTTCTATTTGTTCTATTTTGTCATTCATTGCCTCAATCAAACTTTAATTATCCAAAGCATCTTTAACATTTCTAGGTTAAAATCCAACAAGTAAACATATACCTTTCAATTTTTTTCTTGTTATTGTTCCATCTAATTTGTCTCCAATGATCTGATCAGGTGCATGATGCCTTTTGAAATATCTCGCTAACATAGGTTCTTTGGATTTGGAGTGTGTTTAATTGATTTCATCATGAGCTTTAGTATTAAGCTCAGGTCCCACTGTCTATGACTTAGGTCCATTAGACTCAGTTTTCTCTTGTAGTAGCTTGGTAGCCTCTAACTATGACTTAGGTCCTTTAGACTATGACTTGGGTTGCACTGTTTACAACTCAGTAGCTGTTGGAGATTTTGGGAACTCAGGAGGTGAAACCTCCTTTCTTTCAAATATATTTGGTAGGGTATCAAGTTCATAGTACACAGATATTCTATAATCCTTAGGCTCTTTGTTACTTTCTTCTTCACTCTTTTCTACAAACTCAACAATTTTCACATGTGCACTTTCTATGATTTTGTGAGTAGAAAAATTCAAACACTTGTATGCTTTACTTCTACAGAAGTATCCTAGGAATATGCCTTCATCACCTTTGACATCAAATTTACCTTTCCTAGATTCTTTCAATATATAATATTTTATGCCAAATACTTTTAGTAACTTACAATTAGGTTTGTAACCATACCATAGTTCATAAGGAGTTTGATTTGAGTCTTTCTTCAGCTGTAGTCTATTAAAAGTATGAACTATAGTGCTGATAGATTCTTTCTAGTATTTGACTGCAACATTTTTTTCTATCATTAATGCTCTTACACAATCCATCATGGATCTATTCTTTCTTTTAGCTATATAATTCTGCTGTGGTGTACTAGGGGTTGATATTTGTCTTTTAATACCTTTTTCATGTTGATCTCAGATTGGTTTTGACAATTGAGTGTCGACACACTTAAGATATTTACTAAGTTCATGCTAAGCTAGTAAAAAATGCTGACCATAATATGTATAGATGTCGAGTTACAATGAGTGCTAATGCCAAGCAGTTCAAGTGCCGAGTGAATAGTTGATGTCAAGCAAGTTCAAGTTCCAAGCAAGATAGAATTATAGTGAGTGTTGAGCATCAGTATTATCAAGTGTTGAGTAAAACAGAATGGAACTAGTTATTTGTGATGGCACAAACAACTATTTAAACCATTTTTGAGCTGACTTATGGATAGATCTCAAAGCTTTGAAGATAAAATTGAATCTATTTGGATTCCAACATGCAACCAATTAGAAAAATGGAAGGAATTGAGTGGAAAAAATGAATGAATCTCAATCATAGATCCATACCTAATCCTAAGCCACCAAATTCTTTTTAGAGGGAGACAAAGCCCCATAATTTAGAAAGAGTATGAGTGAATGTGTATACAAGGAGGTGATGCTAGTAAAGATTTGAAAAAAAATGAAAGGGGTGAATTGATCAGTTTCAAGGTGACTTAGAAGTGTGAAAGAATTGCAGAATCACTTTATAAAATAGAGGATCAAGGATACAACAATTTCATATCAGATCAAAAAGGATCAAGGTGGACAAAATTTCAATGTGAAATTAGCAAGGAAATATTTGTAAGTGTATTAGATCAAAAATTCTATTGTTACTTTCGAACAACTGTATCAGTAGGGTGAAATCCTTTGGACAAAGGTTGACTTAATAGTCATTGTAAAATCTTTTAATAGGGTGACATTCCAAGTGAGTGTTCTAAAGTCCTTTAGCCAGGCACACTTTTAATAGGGTGTTAAAATCCTTTAACAGGGTGGGATCTAGCAATATTTTGTAAGCCTTTAACAAGGTAGGCTTTTCACAAGGAAGATCATGAGAATGGTAAAACCATGTAACCTTAATAGGTGAACTTTATTGCTGTAGTAGTGAAGAATTGTGGGTGTCATCCCCACCCTAGTTTTACCTTCTATTGGAGGGTTTTTGGGTAATCATATCTGGTATCAAGTGTTCATGTGAATACATTTAATTTACATGTTATTTCAATATGTTAATACATGCATTGTTTTAAAGTCAAAAGTTTTATTGGTGAAAGACTAGTACTTCTGGTTTACCCCCACTCAGAAGTATACATTTCCCATTTGTATTTCCAAAAATTGGTATAAGAGCTAAGTTCTCATCAGGAGAAGACTTACAACTTGGAGAAAAGATCTAGAGATGGAAGTTTATAAGTTGGCAAAGACCATTGAGAATCAAGATATTGAGATATATCTCTTATTACAACTGAATGAAGCCAGAGATGACTTTAGAAGTTCACTGAAGAGAAGGAAAGCAACTACTATGGGAGAAAATGACACACAATACAAAGAAATTAACACCACAAAGTTATTTGTAGATGGTAACTCCTATGAATTTGATGCAATAATTGTTCATCTCATGGAAAAGAATAGAGCACAAGCTAAGGAAATCATAAATCTCAAGTTGGAACAAGAATGGCAAGCTATACTGCTATGTGAGGTGACTAAATAGAAAAAGAAAGCTATAGAAGACAAGGCCATGATTGAAGAAGACAAAATAATTTTGGCAAACAAATAGGAAGAAAATTTAGTAGAGGTATCCATGATCTCAAACATGCAATTGGACACCCTAATCCAAATGATGAATGCTCATCATGAGTTGAATGTCAAGGACATTGAGATAACTACATTGAAGTTACAAAATGAACAACTACAGAATGACCTGAAAAGAGAAAATGAATTTGATGAAAGTTTTAACAAGCCAAATGAAGCCATCAAGTACTTTGAACAAATATTGAAATCCCCTAGATCTAGTAAAGACACATCAAGATTGGGCTATACAAGCACTAAATATGAAGAATCATCCAAAGCTACCAAGGAAAGAAATAATAAAGGTAAGAATTCTAAACCTACTTCTCATCACTGTGGAAAGAAAGGACATAAAACTAATGTTTGTAGGAGCAAGAATGCTAGTTAGAATGCTAAACCTAAGAACACGACTCATTGTCACAAGTGAAAAAAATAAGGTCATCAAGAACATGAATGTAGAATTGGAACCATGCATGCACCAAAATTTGAAGGACACTACTATAATTGTCAGAAGTTTGGACACAAAGGCTTTGAATGTAGATCCAAGCCCACATGGTCATCAAACAAGTCAACAAAGGGAAGAAGACATGAAAATTCATATAATTGGGATTACAATACAAGAGATAGCTATCATTATTGTCAAGAGTATGGACACATCCCTAAGAATTGCATAAGAACACACTTTAGTGGTAGCTATAATAGATGGTTGAGTCAAACCACATGCTTTAGCTATTTGAAGACTGGTCATATCAGCAAGCATTGCCCAACAAGGACAAAGGCACCTAACTCAGAGTTCAAAAAAGGAAAAGGCAAGGTATATGTTGAGCACATTAGAGGAGAGATGAACAAAACATGGAGGAAGAAAGATGAATGCAACACACCAAATGAAGGGATCACTTCACCTGATAGGTCAAGTGGTCACATCTCATCAAACTAAGCAAAAGGAGGTATGTGGGACTGATATTTAAAATGCTTTATTTTAAATCAATTCCAAAAGAAGTTAGTATTGAAATAGATGAATTAGGATGAAGAAAGATGCAAGATAATAAGTAAATTCCATGATTAAATCTTTAAGTTTTCACATTACTGCCGAGTGTGAAAAGTCCTCTTTAATTATCAAGTAAATTCTAGTGTGTGCCGAGCTATTAGCTAAAGTCAGTTGAATCTGAGTTAGTAGTAGCTGCCAAGTGAAGGAAATTTCTATTGGTGCTAAGTAAAGATAATTCTTATAGCTACTGAGTGATGGTAAAATCAATGAATGCCGAGTAAAGCAAAAATTGTATTGGAGCTGAGTTTACAATTGTATATGCACCATGCATTAAATGCAATGTTTTGAAGATTATAAGGTAGATTTTTGACAATTTTTTGTTATTAAAAACTTGGACCAAGAGAAAAAAAGAGTGAAGAACTGATCTACATGTAGGATTGAAGCATTTGCATGGATTCTAGCAATGATTAAGCATCATTCCATCGATCTAAAGGTATTCTTCACGTGCTGAGTTACACAGTTTTATTTTGTTAGAACCCTAGTTCACAAATATGGTATCTAGTTCAAAAAATGTTAAGAAAAAAGAGACCTTTGAGGTTCAGTTAGTGAGCAATGAGGTCAAACAACAAGATTTTAGAGCCATACCAGAAGTCACATACAAGAATGATCTAGTAGGTGCATTATCATTTATACCACCCAAGGTTGTAATGGTACAAGATGTGAGGAAATGTTATAATTGCAAGGTTAGAGGAATTAGAGACATGGAAATATGTCAATCATATTATAAATTATGTGAAAATCTAGTGTTAAAGGAAGAGTTCAAAATTGTAGAGAGGAAGGGCTTAACTCGTGCCCTAGATTTTCCAACAGTCTTCAAACTAAATGGATTAAGATTGTTATAAGAAGAATACATGATGGATATCTATGGTTGGAAGGGGGATCCATCAAAATTTCAAAGAGGATTGTACATAGGGTTACTAGATACCCAACCCTAGATTAGCCTAAGACTTTGAGAAGCAATTCAAAAGAGGTGATAGAGAAAAATACAAGAGCGAAGTGGAACAAGAGAGAATGACTTAAAAATATCAAAGGTACACTTATTGAATTTGTAGTGAGAGTCATATCACACAAATTGTATTAGTCAAGCTGATTGAATAGTGTTCCATATATAATAGTTGATGTAGGCTACAAGATAGTTAAGAAAGGTCATACTTATGATCTTGCAGAACTACAGTTGCAACAAATAATGGTGAACTTAGGAGCAATAAGGAAGTCTAAAAGTGCTCAATGTAAGTTTGGTTCCATATTAATATGCATATTTTTCTATGTTCAAAATGAATTCCTATCTTTTTCTAGAGTAGGATGGAAGACCAATAGGTCAGTTGCTATGCAAATAAATGAGTACATTGAACAAATGGGAGACAATTTTGAGTTAGTGATGACTAGTTACTTTGATGATTTCAAGTAGCCAATGAAATAGAGGTTGAGAATTCCTATTTCCCTAGTGAAGAAATATTATAATGATATTTTCTTTCTAGTAGACATTAACTACACCTTCATCTAGGCTATAGTACTTAGAGTGAGATGGTTGAGGCTTTTAGGTTATGAAATAAACATTGATGAAGCTTCACCTACCATCACTACACTACTCGTAGAAGAAGTTGACAAGGTTGCCAAAATATTTGGTAACTATGATGTTTAGCAGTAAATAATTTCTAGAAGAGATTGTGTTGCAATTTTTTGTGTTGACACAAAAAACTACAACACAATCTCTTTGAGAAACTATTTACTGCTATACATGATGGATTGTGGAAAATTGATGTCTTTAACTATGATGTTGTGAAATCTAAAGTTGAGATGGAATTAAAGACAACATCAAATTTGAAGAAGAAGGATAAAATGGTGAAGAAACTTAAAGCCAAGTTTGGCGAAGGAGTTGAAGGAAATGATGGAGAAGATGAAGAAGAAGAAGAAGAAGAAGAAGAAGAGCAAGGCCAAGAACCTCTTGCCCTAACCCAAGGAATTGGTGAAGATGCAAAAGAAGAAGGTGCCAAGGAGGAACAAGCAAAGAATTCACCAACCAAACAAGAACCAAAGAAGAGGAAGGCTAAGACACAACCTACATCATAGCCAAAGGGAAAGAAAGTAGCTAAACAAAGCCCTACAAAGCCTACTATTCTAGCTATAAGAGCTAGCACAAGGGCCACCACTCAAAAGGCTAAGGAGAAAGACAAGGAAAAGACTAAGGTAACTAAGAAACTAGTCCTATGTAGAAGAAACTTAGAAGAAAATATGTGGTGCAACCAGAGTTAGATGATGAAAAGACAGAGTCAAAAGACACAAGCTAGTTCAAAGTGGTAAGTCATGCTCTGATGTTTGATATTGAAAACATTTGTGATAATGTTAGGGATAATGCAAACTTAACAGGATTGAAAAATATTGAATTTAATAAACCTAGTAGAGAAGACTAGAATATGTTAGAAGAATTAGTGTATACCATGATGGAAAAATTCAAGAACACACCTCTTAAATTTGATAACATAATTCCCAAAGATTTGTATTCAATTGTTGAGAATAAATGGCACTATTGTCTAAATATGGAAAAAGAAATAAGAGAATCTACATTGGCACAAGTGATGCTAGAATTGTCAAAAGGGAAAATAAAAAAGACAAATAAGAAACATGGTAGCAAATTTGCACCCAAATAAAGAGCCTTCATCATTCTGCAAAACAAGATTGAAGATGTAAAGAAATCCACTCAAATGTGGAAGTTGATATATGGTTTGACTACTATCAAGGAAGGAGAAGAGAATCCCTTTTAGGGAGGGAATAATGGAGAAGGTGAGGATGATGATAAGGAAGGAGAAACTAAGAAAGAAAAGGGAGATGACACAGTGGAGGAGGCACAATAAAAAAAGGATGAAATGGTAACAGCTAAGGAGCAACAAATAGAACAAAGTGTGCAAGACACACAATTGCCAGCATTGAGCCCCCCACATGAGACAAACACACCTGCAGACACAATAAAGTGAAAGATGTTCTTGATAAATCACCTCAAAACATTAATCTATTAACTACAAAGGATTTGAAGAAGATCCTTTACCAAGCCACACTACAAGCTAAATCATGTGTTAATCTAGTGTTCATCAATGTGGATGAACTACAAAAATCCATACTTGACATAACCAAGGATAAGGTGAATACAAACAAACCACCTTTTATCATACCTACAACTACTAATGGTCAACATCCAATGAAAAAATTAGAGGATACATCAGAAAAGGTTGACACCACAATAAAAGGTGTTATGATTGAACAACAAACCCAGACTACAGAGGAGCTCACAAAGGAACAAGTGGGATAGATAGATACTTTTGTACCTACTGTACAGACATTATGTACACCACAATTGGTCATAATTGATCAAGGAAAATTTGATGAAGGGAAGGACATACCCAAGGAAAAGGACCAAGAAGTTATACAAACATTGGTTAATTTACCAATAACTGACACTCCTACCAAAGTCCTTCATGAACTGAGCACTGATGCAATGACTAGGCTTGAGTTCAACAAAGGTTGCAAGGGTACTTCACTATGGAGATCCAATACTAAATGAAGAAATAGTTATACAAAAATATGACTATGCAACCATGTCCTTAGACCAGATCAATATAATGGAAGAGGCATTAGAGATAAAGAAGAAACAAGAAATACTCAAAAAAGAGTATAAGCAAAGGCAAGCACTTCATGAGATCAAAGACATCTTTTTAGATGCCTTCAACTTGCAAACACCTTATGAATCTAAGCCCATACTAGAAAAATTATAAAAAATGATTGAACAAGTGACAAATGA
Source organism: Cupressus sempervirens (assembly GCA_028749045.1). Lineage (NCBI taxonomy): Eukaryota > Viridiplantae > Streptophyta > Pinopsida > Cupressales > Cupressaceae > Cupressus > Cupressus sempervirens. The sequence continues at coordinate 466,008,498 of CM053792.1, forward strand.
AGAGGATATCTAGTGGAATAACACTATCACAAGTAAAGTTGGCTACAAATATTGAAAAAGTGAAGAAGGTACTTGAGAATATATTCTCATTTTACACAAAATCGTGTGATCCCACACTCTTCATGCAAGAAATGAGCCACAAAATTTTGAGTCTGGAAAGGAATTTGAAGATTTTAGGCATGCAACTGCCCCAAAATCCAACTCAAAGTGAGAAGCACTTTCATTCAATGCTTCACACACAAAATCAACTAGCTATGTTAATAGTAGAAGAGGCTAACATTAGAACCAAGTTGATTAACATACAAGCCTCCCTTACTCCCTATATGGAAAAACTCTAGAAAGAACTAGCCTATGCAGAAGTAGTGTTAAAGAAAGACCTTAATATTTCAACATTGGATGGCCTAGTTCATTTTGTAGTAGAGACAAACATCCAGATCAAATATCTAGATATTGCATTAGACAATTGGGATGATGATCTAAAGATTATCATGGAAGTCCACAAGAACTTCTTGGACAAATACAAAATCAGTGTATAGACCCTTTGACATTAGTGTCAAAAAGGGGGATAAATATTCAAGGGGGAGAAATATTAAAAGGGGGAGACAAGTAAGAAATTGGGGGAGATAACCCAAAAGGGGGAGAGCAAAAATAGAGTATATCAGATAGAAATAGAGTGTCAAAAATTTTGAAGACAAAGAGTATCAAAAATTTTGGATATAGAATGGGCACATTAACTCAGGGGGAGTCACAAAATTTTGAGGTACATGAATTTGTTACAGAAGTTTTGAAAATTTTGAATTTTTGTATATATGCCAAATTTTATGTATGTTATACTCGAGGAAATTAGATATTTTATGTACACTTAAGTGTTTTTGCCACTCATGTGAAAAGGGGAGATTGTTGATCACAGATTGGTTTTGAAAATTGAGTGTCAACACACTTAAGATGTAATGACCCCTACCAATAGGCCACTAAAAACCTCTAATGTTGAAGTGAGAAATTTTGTCAAACACTTGGCATGCAACTGAAGACTACAACTGAAAGTAAATGCTAAACATAGGAAATTGCTCAAAACCATATGCCATTCATATATCAACAATTTGCAACAATGCCATACATATTTCAACCAATAATATGATCATCAAACCCCAGGTTGGCAATATAGATAGTCTAAAAATTACAATACTCTTTCACTTGCAAAATCCTAGCTTTCCTTTGATACCAATAATGCCAAATGGAAAACAAAGACAAGTACAATGTAAAATAGTAAAGTGCTCAAGCTATATTTTGTACTCAGCTAAAAACAAACATTTCTTAGAAAATATGCCAAATGCCAAATGAGAAATGAAGAACTTCATTATAGATGGCTGTAATAATTTTTACCAATGTCGAAGATGCCAACACCCAAGCCAAAGTCACCCCAAATCTGAAAATGTACTTCCTTGCAAATTTTCAAAAATATCTAGGAGTTTTTAAAAAATTTGTTAAAAATAAATCATGGCATTTTGGAACTCCAAAATACACCTATCTTTATCTCCTCAATGATAGAAATCCGATGCAAAAATACCCAGAATGATATGTTGAGTAATGAGGAAGATATGAAAAAAATATGGTTCCAAAGCCCTATCCTAAAATTCTAAAAATTGGATCATACCTATAGCAAAAATGAACCAACAGCTATAAATATTTCCTCCACCACATTTAAGCCTCCTAAAGATGTCCTGCAATCAATCCATGACTGAAAATGAATAGTCTTCTGAAAATGCCCTCCTACTATAATTTCAGATTTGCTAAAAAAAGCCTCCTAAAATTTTAGATCTGCTAAAAATGGCTTCCTATAATTTTGGACCTGCTAAAAATGACCTCCTATAATTTTGGTCTTGCTAAAAATGTCTCTTGAAATGCTAAAATGCTGAAAATAGCTTGAGGCCCAATGATGCCCTAACTGAAGTGACTGTAGTATCACCTCCAAATGTGCAACCCTTCAGAGGATATCTTGCCCCCTTAGTTATGCAAATCCAAGGGAGACTCTATTCCTAAAGACCTAGTGACTATCTAAAACCACTTGGCTCCATAATAGACTATGTGACTGAATCACAATCTGATGTCAAGGGAGAAAATACAAACTGGACGATCAAATGCAAGACCCATAGGGTCTATTTATTCACTTTTCAGTTGCTTCCTCTAGAAGTCACTTAAACATTCTAGAAGCATCCAAATATTCTTATGAAATAAAGTGCACTTTTATAAAATAGTACTTTATAATAAAAAGTGCATCTTTACATCAAATTATTAAATTGGGCTTGAATAAAGTAACTTTACTTTATTACAAATGTAGGCCCAAATCACTAAGCAATAGTAAGGACAAAATACTGCCAAATAGTCACTAGTTAACTCTCTCCACATCACCACCAGTCTATGAGAGCCTATGATAGATTGATCTGGCATCCTAAATGATGTCAACCAAAATGGGGACATGACAATCTGCCCTTCCTAAAATTGCTTGTCCCCAAGAAATGATTAAACAATAAACCAATCAACCCACCTGGATCCCAAATGTAGTCATGTACTATATTGTTGTCAATCAACACAGGCTCCTACAATATCCTCTACAATATAACCAAGAGGAATCCATGAATGAAGTGTGAATCACTGCTCAACTATACTCCAAATACACTACTACCATAGTCAAGAACCCATGAGACACAAACTCCCAAAATATCAAAACCCAAGTAAAGTGGACATCCCAAATTGCCAACTTAGTAAATACCATTGACACAGCCCACTAGCCTATGTGGAATGTATAATCCAATGCTGTCACAATGGTGGACACTCCTAGATGAAATTATACCAAGTATGGAGAATCCACACACTGTACACCTACTACAACTAGCACAACTCTGTAAATCACCAGCCACTATCTCATAACCATAACTCTCATGCACTGCTGATGGTGAGTAGACATCACAAGATAAGAAACAAGAAATAGAACCCAAATCAAGTCTTCCTACCATCAAATCCTCAACACATGGATAAAATGCAAACTGATGAACATACCCCACAGTATAATGTTGATCAAAAGAACCAGCCTCAATCAATAGCTCACCATGCATAGGTGATACAACCCACTGCAACTAATCACCAACTAAGTCAAGAGATGACATAGCCAAAGGATTAGAATTAATAACAATTGCTGAAGCATCACTCCCAAACTCTTACTCTAAGTCATGTACTATCAAGTTGTCAACCTCAAAACCTATTGCCATGTCATGCCCATCACAACTCTCATCATGTGGCATCAAACCATCCCATAACTGATGACAAGCACTAGGAACCAAAGTACATCTCTGTATCATTATCTCATCAACATGGTCATCAAAGATAAATTGATGAGAATACTTCATAGTGTAATGTTGATAGAATGTGCCAATCTCAGTTAGTGGCTTGGACTACAATCTAGATGAAACTAACTGCAACCAATCACTAACCAAGCTGGAACTAACTACTACCTCTAAAGACATTGCCAAGGGAGTAGTATCACTGGTAGGAACCATGCCAATTATCGGATCACCAACATCACACATGATCTCTAACACAACATCCCTAGCCTCTGTGTGATCAGTAGTAGAGGCCATCACTATGTCAGGCATACCACAACAATCTACTACAACACCCAAATCAATTAAACCTAACTCTAGTGGAAATGAACTCAATATGCCAATGCGAGTATCAAGGATGGATGCATCCCCATCTCCACCATCTCTGATAATCTCAACCATGGACATCCTTGGATCACTAGACAACATAGCTTGTGACTATACATAATCTAGTAAAGATTGCATTCACTCTAACTCCATGGTCACCTCAACCAAATGAAACTGTGACTCCTCAAAAGCTAATTGTGTAATCTCAAGAATCTCATAAGTCACCTCAAGCTACTGTGTAATCTCACTCACCTCATCTTCATTGGCCAATACTGCATCATATGCTATACTCCCCCACTCCATAAGATAATCTCTATTAGCTACCAATTGCATATAATTCTATCTTAGAATTCAGATAGCCTCCCATAAAGAGTGGATCTCTGTCAAGGAAAGATAACTACCTCCTTGCTCATCACTAGTAGGAGAATCCCATCCATAAATTGCTAATAGCTGATGAGCAACATCAAAATGCTGGCAAGCGATAGCAATGTCTCATTCACTAACTCTCAGCTGACTAGACACATGATGGTGCTGGCTAGACTATCTCCTAAAAACCTCCTTTGATGCACTATCCAAAGGAGTATCCTCAAAGTTATTGGTCTCTAGAGTATCAACATCCACATCCTATGAATCAACTCCAAAGCTCATATCAACATACAAAGTATCAAAAACTTTAGCACCGCTATCCCAAAAGAAACTATCGAGGAAACTAAGTCCTCAAAACTACCCATTGCATCCTCCTAGATGTCATCAATGCCAATATGATCCTAGGACTCATCTATAAACATTGCCAAATATCAAAGATCATCAACACATTCTAGCAAGAATGGTCAAATGGATATATGAACAAAGCACTAGTGTATAAAAACTAATACCAACATCAGACAAGTTGCTGGCACAAGAAAGAACAACATCGTGTAATCTTCTAATCAAATCCATGATAGCACCCAAAAAATCACTACTACCACAACGTGATAAATATCTCCAATCAACTGAATCCCAAATGCTAATATAATAATCTCAAGTCCATATTCGTAAGCTAGAATCAACTGGTAACTCAAGCAAACTCCTCACCTGAGTAATATGACTAATACCAACTAACTCCACATACCTGTGTGACACTGTCCCTATATCCTAGATGTGAATGAAAGATGAACTCACAACATTATCAATGACCACATATGATCCACCTACTACAAAAATCTGAGTATCAGGTGTGCAAGATAGAAGTAAACTCAACTCTATGCCATGCTCATCCCCATGTCTTTCCAAGTCCTAAAATGCCAATGGAGTATTAACCAAGGAAGCTCGAGTATCCTCAAGCTCATGAGAAAGCCTATAAAATTCCTCCTCCTTCCTCCTCAAGGCATCTGAATAGTCTCTGACAAGGCTAAGAAGATGGTCATGATCTGATAGAAGATGTAAATAACTCAACTTCATTGTTCCCATTCCTTGTCTAATCACCTATAAGTCAACATAAGAAGACTCTGCCTGAACTCCCTTTTGTCTACCCTATAACTAAATCATCTAGATGTGATCCTCTATCATATCCCGCATCCTATCATGATGAGATAATGAAGTCATAATACTATCTTTGCTCACCTTCAGTTGGCTGGAAAAATCATGCAAAGTACTACTAGCCTCAACCTCATGTGATGAAGCATCCAAATGTGCCTATATTCCGTCTCAACAAAGTCATGAATACTCAATGTTTGCTCATCTCTACTAGGTATCTCACCATCATGCACAAAAACATCCTCAAAATCATCATCTGAACCCTCTACGCTGTAGTCATTGCTTGTCATAACTAAACCATCCCAAGTACCTATGACATCACCCTTTGGCAACCTGTATACAACTATCTCAACTTGATTATCAAGTTGACCATTACTATCAATCTACATAATATCCTTTACGACTACCTCCTATGGTAGAGTAGAATCTGAGACCTTTTCTTAGCTATAATCTAGTTTCTCGAACTCCTCATGCAAGTTCTTGGTAATTGTGTCATCTGCCCTATGATAAGATCTGCCAAATAGAAATCCAGTCAACTTATCCACCTTAGCTAGGTTAGAAAACATGTCATTTATCATACAGTGGTGCTTAACCAACTATTTAGACATGTCATCGCTTATTTTCCTAAGTTCATCTTGAATGTCTAAATAACCATCCTTCCTACTATTCTGACTCTGGATCTTCTTACTTTGTCTATCAACTATCTAAGATCATGTCCTCTGAGACTCTGTACTATACCTATCCATTTTGGATAAAGTAGAGTGTTGATCACTCATAAAAGATGGCTCTTACCCAACAAGATGGCAAGAAAACTGCTCTGATACCACTGTAATGACCCCTACCAATAGGCCACTAAAAACCTCTAATGCTGAAGTGAGAAATTTTGTTAAACACTTGGCATGCAACTGAAGACTACTACTAGTAAATGTTGAACATAGGAAATTGCTCAAAACAATATGCTATTCATATATCAACAATTTGCAAAAATGCCATACATATTTCAGCCAATAATATGATCATCAACCCCTAGGTTGGCAATATAGATAGTCTAAAAATTACAATACTCTCTCACTTGCAAAATCCTAGCCTTCCTTTGATACCAATAATGCCAAATGGCAAACAAAGACAAGTACAATGTAAAATAGTAAAGTGCTGAAGCTATATTTTGTACTCAGCTAAAAACAAACATTTCTTAGAAAATATGCCAAATGCCAAATGAGAAGTGAAGAACTTGATTGTAGATGGCTGCAATAATTTTTACCAATGCTAAAGATGCCAACACCCAAGCCAAAGTCACCCCAAATCTAAAAATGTACTTCCTTGCAAATTTTCAAAAATGTCTAGGAGTTCCAAAAAAATTCCTTAAAAATAAATCATGGCATTTTGGAACTCCAAAATGTACCTATCTTTATCTCCTCTACAATATAAATTCGATGCAAAAATACCTAGAATGATATGTTGAGTAATGAGGAAGATATGAACAAAAATGTGGTTCCAAAGCCCTATCCTAAAATTTTGAAAATTGGATTAGACCTATAGAAAAAATGAACCAGTAGCTATAAATCATTCCTCCACCATAATTAAGCCTTCTAAAGATGTCCTGTAATCAATCCATGACTAAAAATGAATAGTCCTCTAAAAATGCCCTCCTACTATAATTTCGGGTTTGTTGAAAAAGACCTCCTAAAATTTTGGATCTGCTAAAAATGACTTCCTATAATTTTAGACCTACTAAAAGCAACCTCCTATAATTTTGGCCCTGCTAAAAATGCTTCCTAAAATACTGAAATGCTAAAATGTTAAAAATAGCTTTAGGCCCAATGATGCCCTAGTTGAAGTGACTATAGTATCACCTCCAAATGTGAAACCCTTGAGAGGATATCTCACCCCCTTAGTTATGTGAATCTAAGGGAGACTCTGTTCCCAAAGACCTAGTTGATATAGGAAAAAGGTTGAATAACTAGGGCCAATGGCTCACCCAGCTATCCAAACCACCCTGCAAGAGTTAACACAACACAAATGAAAACAAAGAACAACAACCAAAGGAGGAAGAAGAGTGAATTAATTTTATTGATTCATCAAGAATATCTTCATACATGCCTAGCTATGAGGCCTTCTAGGTTACAACCAATTACAAATACATTCACATTCAAAGATCCAACTGCAAATTCACACTTTTAATTTTGCTCTCTAATCTGCTCTCTCTTTGCAACTTCCTAATTCTAAGCTTGAACATTCTATTTATTCTTGCCAAAATGGCTTACAGATCATTCTAGAATCATTACATAAGAGGAAGGCTGACCAAACAATGGTCCGGACTCATCCCAAGAAAAGATCTTAACATAAATGTCATGAATGAAATAAATCTCGCAAGTTGGCCCACAAAATCACATCCAAATACTAACACTCAACATACACTAGGTAACTTGACACATGAAGAAAAACTCGGCATGCACTTAGTAACTCGGCCAATAATACTTCTCTTTCAGCAAACTAAATGTCTTATCAATTCCAAAATGTCTAGCTAATCCACCACTATGCTTTTCCTTAATCAAATTCAACCTCATAAGACTTCTAGGAATACACAACTGAATACCTGTGAACAACATACCTTCTTGAATGAAATACTCATCATACTTACTTATGTGATCTGTCAGATTTGGTGCTTTGCACTCTCTCCATGCCTCAAAAAAATTAGGATCAACATCATTTAACTCTTTCATCTCATCAAAACCAAGAACTTGAACCTTCATTTCAGTCAACAAAGAATGTCTTCTACTCAATGCATCAACAACTTTGTTATAACTCCACTCTTTTGCTTGATCACAAATGTAAAACTTTGCAAATACTGAACCCACTTCATATCTCTTTGATTCAATTTATGTCGACTTCCCAAGTATTGTAAAGCTTTATGATCAGTATACAACACAAACTCCTTAGGTATCAAATAATGTCTCCATTTCTTTAATGTTTGAACACTGGCATAAAATTCTTGATCATACACAGAATATTTCCTTTTAGCATCATTCAACTTTTCACTAAAGAAAGTAACTGGCTTACCTTCTTGACTTAATACAGCTCCTATTGCATTACCACTTGCATCACATTCAACTTGAAATACTTTTTTGAAATTAGGTAAAGCCAATACAGGTAATTCAACAACCTTTTGTTTCAAAGTCTCAAAACTCTTATCAATTCCATGTGTCCACTTGAATTCCTTTTTATCTCCCCTCATTGTTTTAGTCATAGCATTACAAACAGTACTGAAATTCTTTATAAAATTTCTATAAAAAATACCCAAACCATGAAATGATCTTACCTCACTCACATTCTCAGGTGTAGGCCATTCCAAAATTTCTTTAACCTTCTCAGGATCCATCTTTAAACCATTAGCTAAAATCAAAAATCCCAAATACATAATCTCCTCTTGCATAAAAGAACACTTTTTCAGATTAATCAACAATTTTTCCTCTTTCAACCTCTGTAATACTTGTCTAATATGCTCAAGATGTTCTTCCTTAGTCTTGCTGAATATCAGAATATCATCCAAATAAACAATCACAAATTTACCCAAGAATCTTTTTAGAACTTCATTCATCAACCTCATGAAAGTACTAGGTGCATTAGTCAAACCAAAAGGCATAACCAACCATTCATACAAACCATCTTTTGTCTTGAAAGTAGTCTTCCATTCATCACCTTCTCCAATTCTGATATGATGATAGCCACTCTTCAAATTAATCTTGGTAAAATATTTTTCTCCACTCAAACAATCCCTTATGTCATCCATCCTTGGCATAGGAAACCTATATTTCACTGTTATCTTGTTAATGGCTTTGGAATCAATACACATTCTCCATTCTCCATTCTTTGTAGGTGCTAATACAATAGTTACAACACATGGACCCAAGCTTTCTCTGATCAAACCTTTTTGCAACAACTCATGCACTTCTCTGTTAAGTTCTTCATTCTCTGCAGGTGTGTATCTATATGGTGCTTTGTTTGGAAGACTAGCTCCGGGGATTAGATCCATACAATGACTTATACTTCTTACTAGAGGTAAACCATCAGGAATATCATTAGCAATAATTTCTTTATACTCATTGAAAAACTCTACAATTTCTTCTGGCACTCGATCAATACTACCATCTATCATTTGGTCACCACTGACTAGCATTCAGTTAACACCATTTTCTTGCACTCGGTTAACCAACTTACATAGGAAAAAGGTTGAATAACTAAGGCCAATGCCTCACCCAGCTATCCAAACCACCCTTCAAGAGTTAACACAACATAAATGAACACAAAGAACAACAACCAAAGGAGGAAGAAGAGTGAATTACTTTTATTGATTCATCAAGAAGATCTTCATACATGCCTAGCTGTGAGGCCTTCTGGGTTACGGCCAACTACAAATACATTCACATTCAAAGATCCAACTGCAAATTCACACTTTTAGTTCTACTATCTAATCTTCTCTCTCTTTGATACTTACTAATTCTAAGCCTGAACATTCTATTTATACTTTCCAAAATGGCTTACAGATCATTTTAGAATCATTATATAAGAGGAAGGCTGACCTAATAGTGGTCTGGACTCATCCCAAAAAAATATCTTAACATAAATGTTGTGAATGAAATAAATCTCGCAAGTTAGCTCACAAAATCACATCCAAATACTAACACTCGACATGCACTGGGTAACTCGACACATGAAGAAACACTCGGCATGCACTTAGTAACTTAGCACATGAAGAAACACTCAAAATACACTAGGTAACTTGACACATGAAGAAACACTCATCATACACTAAGTAACTTGGCACATGAAGAATCACTTGGCATACACTGGGTAAATTGGCACATGAAGGAATGCTATAGTAACTCAGCACATGAAGGAAAATAGGGTTACTAGGCACATGAAGAAAACATGGTTACTAGGCACATGAAGAAAACATGGTTACTAGGCACATGAAGAAAACATGGTTACTAGGCACATGAAGAAAACAAGGTTACTAGGCACATGAAGGAACTTCTAGGCACATGAAGGACTGCTAGGCACATAAAGGAACTACTAAGTGAACAAAATGAGCAGGATAACAAGGCAACCCAGGATGCTCCTGCATCACTAGTGACTATCTAAAGCCACTTGGCTCCATAATAGAATATGTGACTAAATCACAACCTAATGTCAAGGGAGAAAATACAAACTGGATGATCAAATGCAAGACCCATAGGGTCTATTTATTCACTTTTCAGTAGCTTCCTCTAGAAGTCACTTAAACATTCTAGAAGCATCCAAATATTCTTATGAAATAAAGTGCACTTTTACAAAATATTACTTTATAATAAAAAGTGCATCTCAATATCAAATTATAAAATTGGGCTCGAATAAAGTTACTTTACTTTATTACAAATGTAGGCCCAAATCACTAATCAACTATAAGGACAAAATATTGCCAAATAGTCACTGGTTGACTCTCTCCACATCATCACCAGTCTACGAGAGCTTGTGATGGACTAATTTGGCACGGTAAATGATGTTTGCCAAAATGGGGACATGACATAAGATATTTACTAAGTTCATGCTGAGCTAGTAACACATGCAAAACATAATATGTATAGATGCCAAGTTACAATGAGTGTCGAGTCATTCATGTGTTGAGCAATTCAAGTGTCAAGTGAATAATTGATGTCAAGAAAGTTCAAGTGCCAAGAAAGATAGAATTATAGTAAGTACCAAGCATCAGTATTATCAAGTGTTGAGTAACACAGAATGGACCTAGTTTTTTGTGATGGAAAAAACACCTATGTAAATCATTGTTGAGCCAACTTATGTATAGATGTCAAAGTTTTGAAGATAAGATTGGATCTATTTAGAATCCTTATGCGATCAACATGCAACCAATCAGAAAAATGGAAGGAATTGAGCAAGAAAAATGAATGAATTTCAATCATAGATTCATACCTAACCCTAAGCCACCAAAGTATTTTTAAAGGGAGACAAAGCCCCACAATTCAAAGAGAGTATGAGTGAATGTGTATGTGAGGAGGTGATGCTAGTGAAGATTTGAAGGAAATGAAAGGGGTGAATTGATTAGTTTCAAGGTGACTTAGAAGTGTGAAAGAATTATAGAATCAATTTACAAAATAGAGGATCAAGGATACAATAATTTCATATCAGATTAGAAAGGATCAAGATGGATATAATTGCAATCTAAAATCAATAAGGAAAAAGTTGTAAGTGTATTAGATAAAACATTCTACTATTACTTTCTAAAAAATGTATTAGCAGGGTGAAATCTTTTGGACTAAGGTTGACTTAATAGTCATTGTAAAATCCTTTAATAGGGTGACACTCCAAGTGAGTGTTCTAAAGTCCTTTAGCTAGGCACACTTTTAATAGAGTGTTAAAATCATTTAAAAAAGTGGGCTTTAACAATCATTTGTAAGCCTTTAACAGGGTAGGCCTTTCATCGGGTAGATCATGAGAATGCTCAAACTATGTAACCTTAATAGGTGAACGTTATTGTTGCAGTAGTGAAGAATTGTGAGTGACATCCCCAACCCAACTTTACCTTCTCATTGGAGGGTTTCTAGGTAATCATATATGGTTTCAAGTGTTTATGTGAATGCATTCACTTTACATGTTATTTTAATATGTTAATGCATGTATTTTTTTAAAGTTAAAAGTTTTATTGGTTAAAAACTAATACTTTTGATTGACCCCCGACTCTCAAAAGTATACATTTCCCATTTTTATTTCCAACATTTCAATTTCAAAATTCATTTAATTCATTGGAGATGAATTCACCACCTTTGTTTGATCTCAAGCATTTCAATTTCTTTCCAATTTCTTTTTCTACTCTTACTAGATACCACTTGAATTTTTCAAAAGGGTTCAAATTTATATTTTAGATACATTACTATCATCATTCTAGAATATTCATCAACAAAAAGAATGAAAAACTTATCTCCATTGTAACTCTCTATTCCAATAGGTCCACATAAGTCTTTATGCACAAGCTCTAAGAATTCTTCAGAATGATAGTTCTTTCTTTTGAAACTAGTCTTTACCATCTTACCGATTTAAATTTTTTTGCATAGACCCATATCAGGTTTCCTCATGCCAGGAATACCTCTTACTCTTCTATGTTTTCTTATCTTAACCAGGTTATCAAAGTTCACATGACATAATCTTTTGTGCCATAACCAACTTTCTTCTACTTGAGCAATAAAACATGAACTTTCACTGAGATTAAGATAGAATAGATTACCTTTTATTTTTTTGCTAGATCTAACTAGATTTCCTTTTCCATCTAGCAATTTGGCCTTCCCATTCATAAACTCCACCTTGAATTCAATGTTATTAAACTATGCCACACTTAGTAGATTGTGCTTTAGCCCTTCAACTCAATAAGTATTATCACATATAAATTCATTGGCTAATGAGATACATCCTTTTCCTTTTATGCAAAAAGGTTCATTGTTTCCAAATCTCACACTACCAACATCATAATATTGCATGTGCTCAAACTTTGTTTTGTCTCCAGTCATATGATGTGAGAAGCCACTATCAATAATCTATGTATCATTTTTTCTAATATGAGAAATAAGTGCCATCTTATCTCCTTCATCATCAAATTCATCCTTTACAACAATATATACCATTTCATCTTCATTGTTATCAGAATCTTTAGCCGTAAAACAAGATTTCTTACCTTTGTCCTTGTAATCTTTGTAGTTCTTGAATTACTTCTTTCCTTTGTACTTATTACTTTTATTTTCATTCATGTTTTCTTTGTTTGGGCATCTTACAACAATGTGACCAATTTCTTCACAAGAAAAATATATTAGAGGAATCTTACCTTTGTACTTTCCTCCACCTTTAGAATATTTTCTTGCAAGTAAGGCTTCAACAACTTTAAAATCATTGTCTAAACTTCCTTCTATTTCTCCTTCACTTTTTTATTGATTGGCCTTTGATTTATTAGTCTTTCTTGAATGAAAGTTTGGCTTCAAATGCAGACTCAATACCTTTGGAGCTAGGAACATAGTTGTCATAGTTATCCAACACAAAAGCTGTCAATCTTCCAACTAGAGCATCCAAAGTTATATTTCTATCTGGATCACATCTCATTTCTTGAATAGTAGACACTAATTGCATAGATAATAAGAAGGGTTTTGAGTACCTTTTTTACAACTATTTTATCATCAATGTCTCCTCTAGATGCTTTGATTGTGCTTACACTTGCTTTGATTCTTTCCACATATTTTGCAATGTTTTCATCTTCTCTCATTTTCATTTGATCAAATTGTCCTCTGAGAATTTTTGCATTAACTCTTCTTACATTGTAGTCTCCTCCATAGATGTCTTTTTGTTTGATTCACATTTCATGAGCTATAGTATAGTCTTTTACTTCATCAAATTCAACATAATTAAGAGCAGATGCAATATTCATCATCATGATGTTATGATTTTTCTTTTTAGATATATCTTCAAATGATAATGTTCTAGTAGGAGTATTGTATTCAACATCAAGATACTTACAACCTAAATTAGTGATAGTTTCCAGATGTAATCTCATAAGTCTTTGCAATGCTAAAAAGGTGTCTCGATTCAACCTATGAATCTCTCTTCTGTAAGACATCCCGATCTTTAGCTTAGGTCCTTAAAACCTTCTCTACAAGCACCAAATGCTCTAATACAAATTGTTGGAAATATAAAAGGAGTAACTTAGAGGGGAGGGGTGAATTAGTTACCAACTAAAATAAATCCTAGATCCCTTAGATGTCAGCACAAAACAAACTATAAAAACTAAACTCTACTGATGCTCGACAAACACAGAAAAATGCTGTAACTTGGTAAACAGTAAGAATGCTCAAAAAATATCTAACATGAAAATCTTAAGATGTTATCTATGATTACTTATTACTATAACTTAGTTGAAAATACATGATAGAAATAGTATGAACACATTTGACACCAAGATTTAACATAGAAACCCAATTTGGGAAAAACCACCAATTACAACTAGTTATTGATTTTCACTCTTTTGAAGTAGCCTTTTTAGGAGCCAACCCTATTAAATTTTACAAAAAAGACTGTTAGGTGTGACCCTATTAGAGGATTTGATCACCCTAATAGGAGTGACCTTGTTAGAGGTCTTTGGAAAATTCAACAAAAATGTCACCTTGTTAGAGGATTTACAAATAGCTATAAAACCAACTATGTTAAGAGATTTAGATCATTGCTAAAATGGTTAGAGAGTAACATGACATGACCTAATTTGGATGAAATTGAATTGCTGATTATAGATCTCAATTCTAGCTTATACTTGATCCTTCTTTATCAAATACATATTATTTTGCTCCTCAAGGATATTCTGCTTATCCCTTTGATTCACTTCCTCCTAGCATCATCAAATCTTCAATTCTCTTTCATGCATTCCACTTTCAAAATCACAACTTGACCTTATATTTATATCTTTCATATGTCAAGTTAGCTAGAATATAACTAAGAATAATTAATATTCATTTCCTCAGTCAACTAAAACCAATAGACAATTCAATTGAACTTAATATGCCAAAACAAGAAAATCCTTCATTAGTTGACCCTGCTCAATAGACACTAACTCAGAAATGATTTTCTTATGCTAACCAAGTGAACTCAGTCAACACTAAATATTTGCAAAGTTCCTTTGGTAGTTGAGTGAGCTTGATTAACAATGGTTCCATCCAAATTTTTCTTTATTAACTAAGTGAGCTTGGTTAACACTCAACTTCCATAGACTTGCCTTTGGCACCCAACTGAACTTGGTAGATGCTGCCTTCTGAACTAGGCAAAGTTTGAAATGCTTAGTAGACACAGAAAACTATCTACAATCCCTGAGTGAGCTTAGCATACACTGACTAGTAATGATATGACCATTTTTGTAACATCAAAGGCAATGCACAATTAATCAATTGTATTCAACAATGCCTTCATAGTAGTACATAAAGGTTTTGTAATTATCAGGTTCTTTCTTTTGTTTAACTTCATGTATCTCTTCATATTCATCATATTTTACATCTAGACTTTCCATAACTTTGTTAGTGTTAGTATTTAAACACTTATAGGCTTTACTTGTAGAATAACCTAGGAATATACCTTCTTCACTTTTAGCATCAAGTTTACCATTTCTATTGTCCTTAAGAATGTAACACTTGCTTCCAAATACCTTAAAATATTTGACATTGGGTGAGTATCCATACAATAGTTCATAAGTTGTGAAGTTTGTAACTTTCTTGACTTGTACTTAGTTTAAGGTATAGATAGTTGTACTGAAAAGTTCTCTCTAGTATTTTAAAGCAACATTCTTCTCCATCATCAGTGTTCTAACACAAATCATCATAGATCTATTCCTACTTTTAGATATCCTCATTTTGTGGAGGGGTCATAGGTGCATAAGTTTTTCTTTTGATTCCTCTATCATTGCAAAAGTTATATAATTCATTTGATGTAAACTCTCCACCTTTGTAAGTTCTCAAACATTTCAAGATTTTACTAGTTCCCTTTTCAAATTTTGCTAGATACCACTTAAATTTTTTAAATGCATAAGATTTTTCTATCAAAAACATAATTTTCATCATTCTTGAGCAATCATCAAGTTAAAAGGAGGAGGAGGATTTATCTGATATGTCGGGGAATCCCAAGAAAAGCAAAGCAGATGAAGCTTTGCTGCTGGATAAAACTAATGACTATATTCCTAAGACTCCAGGTCCTGGTCCCTCTATTTCTTTGTCTGAGGGTAAGATAGAAATTTTGGTGAAAGAGAGTGGGGAGGTGATAATGAAAAAAAGGAGGATGTCTTGGAGGAGTTTTAACACAAACACTATGAAATTCGGGGTAGTCAGGGAGTCGATGAATCTCCAAGTGATGGAAGACAATAATGGAAAAGCCCACTTTGATGAACTCATTGACCTTGCACTGGTCATTATCTCAGATAATGAGAGGAAATTGGGCTTAATCTTTTAAACCATGCAAAGAACAACATGATAGACAATTTTTAGTCTATCAAATAGTTGTTCCATGAAATTGAAGACCTTAAGTAGAAAAGAAGCCAGGAAGGAAGCCAAAGAATCATTAGTGACCAGAGGCACAATGAAGAGAAGAGAAGCAAAGATGGAAGCCAATAACACTGCAATGTCCAAGGACACAATGCTGACTAGGAGGATAGAATCACCAAGGTTGAACAAAGAGTCCAAAGGATGGAGTTCTCCCATCAAAACCTAGCTAATCAGGTGATTGCTACAATGAATGCCCTAAATGAGAATATTAATAGTCTGGGTGAATCACTGATGAGTGCTAGATTTGGTAGGGAAAAGATGGAGAAGGCCAACTTGGACATTGGGTAGGCTGAGGATGATTTGAAAGAAACTAGGGATTCGACGAATGCTCAGAACTAGGACTAGGAGGATATAGACAACTAGAAGACCAATGAAGCTACAAAGACCATGGAGGTTCTTGATAAGAGAACTAATAGTTAGTGCTTTCTTTTTGTATTGTCTTTTTCTAGTGTAGTTGGTTTTTTGTATCCTAGCCATGGGCCTGTCATTTGGGTTTGGCTTTTGTTAAGTAGATGCATTGTAGCTGGACTTTACTTAATACTTCTTGATCCACCTCACAATAGCTGTATCATAGTCATGCTCTAGGCGATGCTTAGGAATAATATATTCAAAGTAAGGACTATTTTTGCCACTATGAGGTGCATTTAATCTTGTCAATGTAGGGATGTATACTTGAAATGGTCGGCATAGTATGTGCACTAGGTCTCTGAATGAGTCACTAAGCTTATGCTGTAAGAAAGTAAAATGCAAGAAAAATAACTTACACTATTGCTATAGGAAACTAACACACTTAACTCTATGAATATTGGAAATACAATGAAAGGATAACAAATATTCCAACTCGGTTCATCCACTATAACTATTCTCGCATATGCTGCAGGAACATTCACAAAGTATGATGCTATAGGAAGGAACTTACAACTTCTACATACAACACTATGAATGCTTGGAAATAAATCTATTCTATCCTAATCTAATCCAACTTCCAAGTGTGCCCCCTTGGTCAGCTTCACTAAACTACTAACACAAGATAGAAGCCAAAAACTATTTCATTAGATTTTAGAAATTCATTACATAATATAGAACTGTAAAAACACAACTGTAAAAGTTAACAATTTGTTCTCATAAACTCTTTCTTCTAAGTGTCTAAACTAACACACTTGGGTTGATTCCTATATATAGGAGATCAACACTTATTTCATAACAGAAATGTAAATGACCTAGCATTAAATCTGTAGGAGAGAAAGAAGGAAAGAACAACTCAAGGCAAGAAGAAGGAATAATGACTTAAGGCAGGAATAATAAAGTTTGAACATCTGCTCACCATAGAATAAATGCAGAGAAGGCAATAAGTCTTCATAAGCTATGCCTTCTGGAACTGTTACAACTTTCCTCCACTATGGCTGCTCCTTAACATTCTCTTCTCCTTGAATACTGTTGGTGCTCAACTTTTGAATTCCTCCAATCATCTTTCAGTCTTCATTAACAGGTTAGTTACAATACAAAGACATGTTTGCAAATAAACCTTTACCAAATTAAATTCAAATATAAGAACACACATTTTGATAACTATATGAAATATTGCATAATATATATAATACTAGCAAAAGATGGCATAATTTCTACCCATAGGTTTATCATAGGTTTGGTAAACATAGGTCCAAAAATTATTTGACAAAGATAAAATAGAGTATCAACAAAGTATCTTAAAACTATCATGAAATGAAGGAAATATTTGGTCTCATCACTTCTATTTCAGATATGCTGTAAAAACTTTTGGGTTTTAGGATCCCTGTAAAACCTATTTTACTTAATAAAAAAGAAATAGAATAAAATAATTTCCACCTTTGTAAATTTTCACATCAATTGGTGCACATAGATTAGTATGAACTAATTCCAAAATTTCTTTTGAAATATGAGTCTTACTCCTAACACTAGACTTTGTCATCTTGCTTAATTGACATTGTTTATAAATCACATTATCATGTTTCTTCAGTTTTGGCAAATCTCTATCTCTTTTCATCTTACTGATACTAACCAAGTTGTCAAAATTTACATGACATAATCTTTTGTTCCATAGCCACACATCATAAAATTG
Source organism: Cupressus sempervirens (assembly GCA_028749045.1). Lineage (NCBI taxonomy): Eukaryota > Viridiplantae > Streptophyta > Pinopsida > Cupressales > Cupressaceae > Cupressus > Cupressus sempervirens. The sequence continues at coordinate 466,026,923 of CM053792.1, forward strand.
TACAACAAGACAAGTAGCTTCATTCATGTCAAGATAAAATAGATTATCTCTAGTGTGATCTCCACTCCTCATGAGTTATCAACCAACATCATAGATCTTAGCTTTCTTGTGTTCAAATTTAACTTTATATCATAAACTATTCAATTGTGACACACTCAACATATTAAGTTAATTTTGTTAGAATTTGTATAACAACTTTAAAGGATCTAGGATTATATTTGACATCAAGATACCAGCTACAAGGAAGAAGAAGCAAGGACACAAATATGCTATCAAATATGCAATATATTCATCAAGATAAAAAACTACATGATAATGTTACAATGAGAGACTCAAGTGATGGCCATTGGCCATCTTGGTTTTTTTGGTCATCTATTACATTTGAGATAGTCTATTTATATCAGCAAGAGTCAAAGTTAGGCACCTACCAAACGAAGGTGGCATGTGAGAAATGAAGATATGTGTTTAATTCCTATGAAAAATTGAATATATGTCTCATAATTTCTCTTAATATTTTGTAAATAAATAAACCAAAATCACCAAAGTAAACTTAAGTAAATAGTGAAATTGGGAAAATCCAATTTACTGTAACACCTCCCCCCCTCCTTAAGAAGATACAAATAATGCACAAAAGGCAAGGCAACTATAAACAAACTTGGGTCCCAACAACAAGGCCTTATTAGGTACCCAATCACAATCAAATCTCTATAAAGTGGAGAAAAAGAGAAAACCAATGGAAAACACTCTACTCCAAAAAGAGATAGTTGAAAAAGAAAGTTCTAGAAAAAGGAATAAGGCTAATCTTGAAGAATACCATGACGAATCTACAAAAAACTATCAAAATTACTACTAATGTGAAGAACCTCCATGGCAATAAAACCTAGAAGAATACATCCAAGATAGGAATGAAAAGTAGAGTGTCCATATATTAAGTGTTCCATCTAACTAGAATGCATAGATACCTAGCCACTGCATCCACTTAGTACATAGAAACAACAACTACATACATGGCTCACTCCAACAAACCAAGGAAGCATAAGAAACCATAAGTGAAATCCTCCCAAAATGCTGACAAGGGTGAGGTGATAGGCAATAGAGAAAGTGGGCCAATATCTCCTACAGAAAAGAAAGAACAAGAACATTGAGAATGAGGAGGGGGTACCGACACCTATAAAGGTACATTCCATTCATCCACACATCATGCACCCATAAAGGCATGTGTCATCAACACATCATGGGGCTAATACAAGGAATACTCTCTTGACAAAGAAACATGGAGACATGCCCACATTAAAATCTCCCCAAGGCACTTTATAAATTAGTGTGAGTACAATAAATAACAATGATGAGCAAGGTTCCAAAATGTAAGAAGTGACACTTTATCTTAGTGCAATTTTACAAAAAAGCTTATAAAAGATGTCATCAAAGATCATGATATGCCTACCAAAGTAGAAAATAGAATCCCAATCTTTGACTACTAAAAGAGGCAATCAAACTACATCAAAATCCCAATATTCCTACACCAATGGATAGCTCTTGAAATCATCTTTTTGGCAATATTTTATTTGCCAAAAATAGAGTTTGTATGCTTGAGTTATGGTGAAGAATGAATAGTAGGTCAAAAAATGACCTAAAAACTTGCAAGTGGGTGATGTAGTGGGTGACATCATAATTATTGAATATGTCTCCCAAATCTACAATGTAGGATTCCACAAGAGAAAAACCTACATGATAATGTTACAATGAGAGATTCAAGTCATGGCCATTAGCCATCTTGGTCTTCTTGGTTCTCTATTACATGTGAGATAGCATGTTATATAGGTAAGAGTCAAAGGTAGACACCTACCAAAGTTAGGCACCTACCAAAGCTAGGTACCTACCAAAGGTAGGTGGCATGTGAGAAATGAAGACGTGTTTAATTCTTATGAGGAATTAAATATATGTCTCATAATATCTCTCAATATTAAGTAAATAGAGAAATTGGGAAAATCAAATTCAATCTAACAAATTCCTTCTACATAGTAAGCATTATCACACATGATCTTATTTGTCAATCTTATTGATCCTTTACCTTTTAGTAGACAGGGTGCATCATTACAAAATCTAACACTATTTCCATTGTAATAGTCAAGGGTAATGAACTTACTTTGTCACTAGTCATGTGATGAGAACATCCACTATCAATGATCCATCTTTCACCTTTGGTTACATAAGATACTAATGTAGTTTCCTCATATTCATCTGAATCATCTTTCATAAAAACATATACTTCATCATCATGACCATCCAATTCATCATTTGTGAGGCCTCACCCTGACCCATCATAGCATAGATATTTTAACTTGCATTTTGATATTCAAGACTTTTATATTTTGACAGTTATTTGAGACTTAGATGGATAGTGGATTTTTTTACCTATTAATTTTTGTGTCCTAGTAGTGTGTTACATTTATGATATGCACTAATAACCTAATATTGTGTATGTGATGATCACACACATATGGATGCAATTTTATGACATGATAGTATTAGATTATAATGTGATGCAAAATTTTAATTGGATTATGATAATTAATGATATGTAGATAAATGTTAAATTGACTATGATAATTTATGATATGTAGATAAATGTTAATTTATTATGATGGTTTATGATGTGCAGATTTGAGACTGTAACATCTTGAATGATTTATTTGAAGTGATTAGGGAAGGAAATTTAATTTGAATTTTGTTGATATGGATTTTGTAAAAAAATGAAATTGTATGCATTAATGATATATATGTTAAATGACCTCCTTTGACTACTGATGCTCGAGTTTAATGTGTAGGAAGTGGAACCATGAGAATTCTTGGGGGGAACAAGTTCCAGACCTTTGTGAACATAGTCTAACGAAGGAAAATCTTTGGAAGATTCAAAACCCTCATTGTGAAAGTATTTTTCTTTGTAAATGTGGGTTTTCTTGCATGTGGAAATTTTTAATCATAAAGATGCATTACGGGCATGTCATGGTGATGTAGAATGTGTTTTTATGTGTCACTTGACACTTGTGGATTTTTTATGTGTAATTGACATGTCATTTAGTATTTTGATCATGGTGGCAATTTACCCTAAAACTAATTACCTTGTTAATGAGTAAGTAAACCCACCTAACAAGGGGTAGGATAGGTCACAATCAAGGAAATTCAAATTTGGACTTGTCTAAGGTTTGGAGGGGTCATTAAGTGGTCCCAAAGTGTCTTTTAGGTGAAAATAAGTTACACATATGATAATATATAATGTTAGGGACCTAATTTTGACCATGTGAATGCCTAGACAGCCTAGGGGCCCCCTTTACCCATGCAGTCTTCCATCTATTCGAATTTTGAGTTGTCACATGTGTTTTCTCCCATGTTCCCACTAAGTCAAATATAGAAAATTTAGAGGAGACAAGTTTGTAAGAGGAAGTGGCTAGGTTTCTTTACTAAAATAGTTAGTGAGAAGGCCCTATTAGAAATTCTTGGTCAAATTAGTGGGTTGTTCACCCACTCTCTAAGTTTAGAGACAATTGGGGTTTTGGAGGGAGACTAAGGGAGCTCTACTACAACTATCATTGCCTTTAGCTTGGACCAAGGTTGGTGTTTCAAACCATGTTTCATTTTATTTCTTTTAGTATTGTAAAATAAACCTACAAGTATGGAGAATTTGGCAATGGAGCATGCATTGTATGGTGAATCTTTACATTGAGGATTTTAGTATTGTGTTGTGGCAATGTGAATGTGTATTGTATTCTTAAATATTTCTAGGGTTTCCTTCTTGATTTTCTTGTTTGGATTTGAATGTTGAATGTGATCATGGGTGTGGAGGCTTCACTCATCCTTAGGAGGGAAGAGAAGCCTTAGGTGAAGGAATTAGTTAGGCTCAACATTGCAGTTGAGAAGATTTACCTCATGATGAGGAGTTGTTTTCTTTCATGGAGTATGGGCTCCATTGAAGCCATATACCTTTGTTTTTTTGGGAGATGCAAGGGGTTTGTGTGTATGAAGGAGGAGATTTTATGATGGCCTTTAGAGTAAAATGCAAATGCAATATGATGTTTATGTTGGTTATGACATCTCCTCTTTGAAGAGCCCACCTTTACCCAATCTGCAAGCCATGGGAGGGATTTGTTTTGTCTTATGTGTTGTGTTCATGCAATGGAAAGTGATGTATGTATGTAACCTGCTTGGATCTTGTTTCCCCTACTTAATGGGTGGCTTCATAGAAGCCTAGGATGGGAGGTGAGCCTCCATGGTTCCTAGTTTTTGTATGTGTGTAGGTTTTGTGAAGATGGATTCCTTGAAGACATTAGGGTTTCACCCTAGATAATAAATAAATATCAAGTGTGTAAAGAGACCAAGCTTCCCATGCAACCAAAAAATGTGTTGTGATGTTAAGTCTCCTTTTTTCTTTCAATGTGATGTAAAATGAAAATTTCATGTTATTGTATATTTTGGAATTAGTGTAAGGATAGATTGAGAATTTGTATATAGTTCTTGTAAGGAAGTAGTCATTGAAAACTTTACCTTATGTAATTTGGAGGATCATGTAAATGAGACACTTCTTCTCATAACTCAATCAGTGGAATTTTTTTTGTAATGGTTATGTTTCTCTTGATATAGTGAAATTAATTTTGATGATTGCATTGTAAAAATTGTATGTTATGTTTGTAATATAATGGAAGAAATTTTTTGTATTTTATAGTTAATTTTGTGTGTATGTAAATTAGATCATTTGGTTTAAAGCTCTAATAACTTCCTAGGTTATATAACATCATCACATAATTTTACACATGTTCACTAAAATGATATGGTGGAATTAAGAGGAAATTAGCTTGAGAAAAGAAAATACATAGTCCAAACTTATGAGAAGACATGTTGTAGGTACACATTTCCTCTCTAGAAAATGTATGGGAAAGAAAACTAATTCTATCCCCATAATAAAAAGCAATAAAATATTCAAGAGAATATACCCTTAAGGATCCGATACTTAAAACAATAAAAACTAGGACATTAGAATATATAATTCCACAAACTATAAACTTTTAACTTATAAGCAATTGAAAAACTAGTGACTCATATGAGTCACATGACCTTTGTCACATCCTTCTCAAATAAATATGTATTTATATGTTAAGAATATGTCAGAACTATATTAGTACCTTAACACCTACCCCTTAATACTGGATCTCATAAGCCAATTTCCAAAGTCACCATACTTCTAAAAGTGACATAAATAAATTTACAAATCAAATATGGTACAATAAAAAAAATGGAATAAAAGAAAAATAAAATTTATCACTTGAACCCAATTCCAAAATACTAATATATTCATAAATAAAATTAAAGCAATGGTGATTCTTATCAAACCTAAGCGTTACCCTCTTTGCAGCAATTACCATGTACAAATATGGGGAAAAGGGGGTTGTAGTCCCCACCAAGCATTCGTGGCTTGTCACCCTTTAAAAACATGTGAAATGGTAATGATGAGTACCTTTTTTCTGACATGACATAAACCTTCATCCTTTCCTAGGCACTTAATAAGTTTTAAAACTTGCAAGATATCAAAACTAACTTCTTTCATCCCACCACACCTAGGGAGAAGAAGCCATGCATTTGGAAAAGTGGGAAGGAGTAGTTAGTTGATGGGAATATGACCCATATTAGCTTTAAGACATCTTGGGATCCTTAAATGCCTATAACTTACAAATAGGTTTTATGGGGGGGGGGGAGAGTAAAAGTTATCTTGTCTAATCCATTTGGAGAGAGTATGGAGCATGTGAGTCTAGGGGTATGCAACTTAAGAAATTCACTAGGGAGGAAAAACTAAAAATTTGTGATGTAAAAGGTAGTGGGACATTAAAGTATGTTTATGTTATTTGATTGTTTTGTCATTCCATGTTAGGTGTAAGTTAAGTTAGGGGTCAAGGTTACGACATGGGAATAGTTAGGTAGTAAATTTAAGGAATCAAGTTATGGTTAGTAGAGGAGGAAATTTATTATGTATTTATTAATTATTAGGATATTTAAAAAGAAAATTGTTATTAAGAAGAGATTAGTGGAATTGTTAGGGGTGTAAGGTGTTGTGTTAATAGTTGCATAAATAACTAAGTTGGTATGGGAATTATTAAAGCAAAATATAGGTTAATGGATTTAGACATGGAATGGTAGGAGTTAATTAGTAAATTAAATAGGATAATATAATAATAAATAAATAAATAATAATTGATACCTAGTTAGTAACATCTAATTAAAATGGTCAAGGTAGAAAAAAAGAATAAGAGATAAGGAGTTCATTAAGGGGATACACATATGTAATTGAATGGAAATGGAAGGTCAATGGGAAAGGTATGTATGTAGTAGGGAAATTTTTATTCAAAACATTTAGGAAAAATATAGAACATCTCCATGTTCGCAAACCCTAGAACCATTGCAACTACATTAATATGGGAATGGAACTTTACGTGCATTAGTAGAGTGTCTTAATTGTATTGTAGAAGGTGAAAGGTTTATAACAATAACAACATGTAACACTGTCATTATAACTTAGTATTGCTATCGATGCTAGACAACTAGGTGACCTCTCATGGAAAGCTTGAAAACCTAGGTTTCAAATGGAGCCAATTCCATTACATCAAGTAAATTTAACATCTCCTAAAACGCAATGATCGAATTAATAAACTTCCAACACCCTCAAGGAAACATAAAATGTTATCTAGACTACTCATTGTTCAATAGGACATTTGTAAAAAGTATAGACCTACACATAAAATCTATAGTAAACTTTGAAAAAAAATTTGACTATGTTTTTGCCTCATAAATTTAGGGCATGACATCATTAGATTCTTCTTCAAAAATATAACAAGCTTTCTTTCCCTTGTCTTTATAGCCTTTGTTACTCTCATCTTTTCTACCTTTGAATTTGTCTTCATTTCTATTGTTTTTCTTCTTAGGACACCTTGTTGTAATATGAACAACTTCATTATAATTAAAACATATGATGGTTAACTTACCATTGTATTTTCCTTTACCTCTGTGAAATGTCCTAGCCAACAATACTGTGAGTTCTTCTAGATCTTCATCATCTATATCACTATCACTAGCAACATGCTTGACATTTTTCTTTCCTTTAGGTTTTTTTAGTGTCAGCTTAGCTTTGGAAGAAGAATCAATATTCTCATATTTGAAGTTGTCAAAATTTGAAAGTCCAAAAGTAGTAAGTCTATCAACCATTCCTTCAAGGGTTAGATCACTACCAGGAGTATGCCTTAGTTCTTGTGTTGTAGAGACTCTAATAGAATAGATAGGCAACATGGTTCTTAACACTTTTCTAATCATAGTCTCATCTTCAATAACTCCATTTGCTCCTCTAATTTCATTTACAACATCTTTAATTCTTGCACAATACTAGACTATAGTCTCACCTTCTTGCATTCTCATTTCATCAAATTTTCCTCTTAGACTTTCTACTTTGGATCTAAGAAAATTTTTGTGTCCTCCATAGATCTTCTATATACCACATTCCTTTAGAAGTGTTACATGTTTTGACATCTTAAAACTCTAAATATCTTAGGGTAGATGCAATCTCCAACATTGCTTGATTGTGCTCTTTCTTCTATTTGAGTTGTTCATCAGCTAGGGCTCCAGCTACCTCAACATGTTCAATGGTGATAGTTATCCAAGGTCCAAATGTATTGATAAAACTTTAGAATAACTTGTGGGTAGGGGGGTGAATTAGTTATCCAAGGTCCAAATGTATTGATAAAACTTTTCAATTCTTAACAAATACATATGCATATATTGATCACCCAATATCTCAAACCATAGTATATTACTATCCTAGGTAAAATGAACTTTATAAAAATTTAAACATGAAATACCACAAAATCATTCACACAATTTGAAACAAGGATTTTATATGGAAAGCGAAATTGGGAAAAACTACTAGTAATATGCTACCAATTTTCACTCTTTTGAAGTGAGCTCTATGAGGAACCAACCCTGTTAAAGGTTATAATGCACACTATTAAATGTGACCTTGATTAAAGGATTTTAATCACCTTGTTAGAGTGAACCTTGTTAGAAGACTTTAGAAAATTATATTAGAATGTCACCCTATTAAAGAATTTATTCATGAAGTTTAGGTCAACCTTAACCTAAAGGATTTATCTAGACTGATATAGTTGTTAGAAAGTAATAGTAGGACTTGATCTAATAAGAAAAAAACTCACTTTAAAATTAAAAATCTCTTATTCAATCCTCCATACTACTTGTCTTTTAATCTCCTTCATCTCTGATAGCTTGTTCACCTTTCAAGCCTTCAATTCCTTAATCCTTCTTGCTTAGTATGCCAATTGTAGGTTCATTCCTTTTACCACAAAATGAAGTTGCACCTCAAGACTCCTTGTCTCTCTCTGGTTCACACTATGACACTTTTCTTCTAGCTTAGTATCTCCTTATATAGAGAATTTAGATCTTTTTCCACTTCACCACAATCATCCATTTTATGGTTAGGCCAGATTCATCAAATCTACCCTCTTTTCCATTTTGTTCCCTTCTAGTAGGTTCCCTTACAACCCTCTTCAAATTCATCTCAAAATGGTTTATTTTTTAATCCGTGCCACTAGATCATCATACTTATCTTCCATAGACTTTGTATGATTCAAGAAATCAACTTTGTCAGCTTAGATTTGTCAAATCTTTGATCAAACTCATTTTATTGGAACTTGACAATAACATGTTGTTTGCTCAGTAATAACAATCTTTTGATGCTCAGTTAACACTAGGTTTCTTGGCATACACTAAGTTTAATTGGTTCTTGGTACACACTAAACTTCCTTCACTTAGCTCATATTGAATTTGTCTTTGCTTGACACATACTAAATTTCCTTTGGTTGACTTCATCTAACTTTCTACTTGGCCTGCATTGACTTGGTTCACCTCCACTATTTTCTTGGTTAGGTTTGGTAGACACATTTCTTTGGTTAGCCTTCTTCTTGTCTTTGCTGAAGTATCCTTTCATTGTATCCTTAAGTAGATAAAAAATACACTATATCATCAAAGTCTTACTTGGTCATAGTGCTCCTTTTATTCACCATATGACTCAACCTTTCTCTAGGTACTTTTATTATCCTTTCTTTTCAAATCCTCTTCATTAATCAATCATATGATAGAATTCATACAAAATTAGCAATTATCTCACCAAAAAGTATCATGTTTGACATTAGTGAAAAAATAATGATTGTTCCATGATAGGTTACATCAATCTTCCTCATTTCAATACTTCAACAATCTTCTTCAACAATAGTTGCTATTGAAATTAATGGGAAGAGATTAGATCCCTTTGAGTTGATGATGCAGGAGCATCCAGAGGTATAAGGGCAATCCTGTGTCAACCAAAAAAATGTACTTAGACTTAGTTTCTATTTCATGTGTTTTCATTTTTGGATATCCATTTGGGTCAAATAAAGGTTCCAACCCTCATAGTTCCACTATTAGTGTTCTAGAATGCTTCAAAGTCAAGTTAGGGACATTAAATGACCTCAAATAGGGCCATAAAATGGGAGATGAGTGAAGCTTGTCCATAGGGCTATAGAGCACTTTGAGAGCTTTTTGAAAATGTAAACAGTTCGTCAATCAGAGCTATGGTTCAAAAGTTATGCCTCCCGAAAGTTCAGTTACCATTTTTGGATTCTTCTAATTTTGTGCCAACTTCTAATGCAACTTCTAGAGCCTTCTATTTGGTCGGTGGATGCAAACTATCACTTTCTAAAATGTATTCCTAATCTTGAACCCTCTGAGGTCTATTTAAGAACATTTCTAGCATTGTAAAAGGTAGTTCAGAGTGGATTTTGAGAGAAGGTACTGGGAGAAGAAGTTATCTCCAGATTTATGCTATTGTAAGCCCATAGGGCATGTTTTGGAGTCTGTTTCTTTGTACTAAGTGTACTAGCATATTTTTATAGTTAATAAAATTTTCCCTTTCCTATTGTGTCCATTTTGTGCTTGGGTTGTGTCCCCATCAGTTGACTAGATCTATCATGCAAGGTTTCACATTAGCATCAATATTGTTTGTAATAGTGGTTGATTCCCTACACAATCTTTTGAGGGATCATTTGTTATCACCAAGGGTTCAAGGAGATACTCCCCCAGTAGAGAATAAATATCTAATATTCCATTTTCTAATGACACAAAATTTTTTTTTTCTTGAAGAAAATAATATGGATCATCTAATTATTAAGTTGTCACTTTTTCTCTCTACTTGAGGAAGTAAGATTTCAATCTCTAAATCCATGTTGCTTGGTTGTGATGCCCCTCCTCTAGCATGGTGTGGAATACATGGTATTGGTTGGGGAGGACCTAACCATGTGGGTAGGTATATTGGAATCCAATTTACAATATTCCCAATTATACATGACATATGGTTGTGGATTAAAGAGAAAATTACTACAAAATTGAATAAGTGGGATTCTACCTATTTAACCTTGGTTAGAAGAGTCCAAGAAAGTCAGAACATTTTATCTCCATACTCAATTTATTTTTTCTCCACCAAGTTGTTCAATGTTAGCCAGTTTGGGTTTATACAAAATCTCATTTAAGATTTCTTATGGGCTGATGACAAAGTTTATAGAAAACTCATGCTATGATGTGGGAATTGTGCACTATCACCAACGATATTGGTGGCCTAGGTTTGACAAAACTTATAACTCAAGGACTAACCTTGGTATCTATGTGGATTACTAAATTTTTTCAAGGGGGGAACCTTTGAAAATTATTATCAAGAATAATATCAATAGGGGTTACCCTTGTGGAGATAAATTTTTGAGTGAGTTGGACACCTTGGGCCTCTTATCACTGGAAGGTAAAATCATGGTGGGAGGATCCAATGTGTCTAGATTGTTGTGAAAAAGGTGGGCTAGAGTAAGACCCTTACTTGAAAATATATTGAGGAAAGAACAAGGCAATAAATGGTGTGTACAAGGTTCATCTAGTGGAACCTTAAAAGGAATGGCAATCCAATAGTACTTGTACAAGTGTTCTCAACCAAAAAATGGGCTAAAGTTAGAATATTCTTTTTAAGGAATATCTGTAGCAATGATGCTTTAATACAATAGATAGAGATGAAAGAAATATATTGTCTCCTAGATACTCATTGGATGACCTATTGTTTAATTTTGGATGCATTTTCCTATGAAAGCTCTAGTTTTTCATATTTTTCCCCAAGATCCAGTACCTTTTAACTCTACTAACCTGATTCCTCCCCCTTATATCTAGTCAAATTGAAGTATATCTATTCATTTCTCACTTCTTCTATCATCCTTGATCATTTGAACTCTTTCTCAAATATTTCCCTTAATCCTACCATGTGGAATAAATACCATGTCAATATGTGGGCTAAACCTATTGAGCCTAACTCCTCTACTTTCTTTGGACGTTCTTGTTGCACAAATTACCTTACAAGAAACTTGGGGGAGTGCTTTAACATCTTATCTATGTGTAACTAGTTTGAGTCTTTTTACCATGTCTTTTTCAATTCCCTTTTTTCCCAAGAGATTTAAGGGATGTTTGGGTTTATTCTAGATAAAAACTTTGCTATGGCAAAATTTATATTTGGTAAAATTATCTCTAGTAGAAAATGGTACAATGTTTTTGTTGGAAACTACAATTAGAACAATTGTTATGTTGTCATTGATGTCAAACCTTATTGGTAAGATAGTTTCTATCTAAGTAGAGTGCCATATCAAGATGATTAATTAAGAGGATTTGAGAAGAAGAGATAACAAAATGGCTTAAAGGAAAGGTTGAGTTATGTGAAACCACAATGGGCACTTGATTAGTTAGACTTTGACAAGATAATATGATTGTTGAATCATCACCTAAGTGGAGAAGAGATTTGTATTGAAGCCTAGAAGAAGTGATCAAAGAAAAACCAAATGCATAGGTTTGACTAAGAAAAGAGAAAAAGATTAAGGAACTAGAAGTTGATGCAAGGCAATTTATTCCATACCACAAATCTGCATATTCTTCTATTGTTCTTTATGAACATAGATTATAGGCTTTCAATCTTTCTATATTCCACAATAATAATGAAGTCCATCTTAACAATACTCCAAGACTCACCATTATATATATATATATATATATCAATTCAAGATACACAATGATACCAAATCCCCTTCCTTACCTTCGGTTACACACCATGATTTTTAATCCACATACAATTCATGCTATAATCATCAATCCAAAACCAACCATGAATACATAATAATATAGGACCTCTATTATTGAGTTCCTCCATTGATTTTGTACTATTCATTTCCACCATTTTTTTCTCATGTCAAACCATGCTTGAGAGGGAAAAGGAATGTCAACACTTTCTTTTCATTGTTCATAACACCCAAAACATGTTGCTGCAATACTAAATTTTTCTCCCATAGCTATCTATTATTCTTCCTATGTCCATTCTCTCCACCACCTTTCCTTTCCTCCATTAGCAGGATATCTCCTTATCTACACTGCCATCTCTTCTTAGATGTGGGGTGGCCACTTCCTAAATCTAATTCATGCAACCCTTGTGCTTAGGAAAGAATCAGGTTCTTCCTCAAACCCGATCCTCTCCTTGCTGTATTCAATTTTCACAAAGAATCCACACCCTCTCCATTTTCCATGTTGGTGCAAAACATGCATAATCTCCATACAGAATGTGCAAAGATATTGCAACTCCTTCTTCACAACTGAATGTATTCCTAGCCATTGAATTTACTTTCTATATCTTGGAACCTTTAACAAATGACTACCATGTTCTTTTTTCAAAGAATCTAAACTGACTGCATAGATAAACTAATAAAATTGATAGGGATATTGAAAATTGAAATATCATTAAATATACATTTATATCCATTAAAAAATCATTCGTAGATTACAATTATGTGGCTCTCTAGTTGCCACTAGAGAGCTATATGGAATATCTAACTATTCACCCTTTCTCCCACTATCTCTCAATAACATTATGAATGTTTATTTAAAGAACATTTTTAATAGTTATAAACCAATCGTTCATCTACTCTATGACCATTCATATTCCCATTCAAAATTTTGGTTACAAATGACATATAATGTATTTGTCTAAATTAGCACCATGTAATTATGAGTAATCAGGTGAGCCATATCTTATTAAATAATGTGAAATTTGAGGGGGGAGATGGTGCCCCTACACTAGAAGTGTATCCTGAGGAATACTAGTGTTAACCGAGTGAAAGTATTAGCTGAGAAAAATATAATGTCAACTGAGCATCAATATATTAAGTATCAGAAAGTATGCTAAATAGAACAATTAGTATCAACCAAGTAATTTAGTGATGGCCGAGTGTCAAAACCTAGTGTTGGCCGAGGGACAAAATTTGATAGATTATGAGGAAATCCTAATTTTGAGAAAACATAATTACATTCTTGGAATATGTAATAAGTGTTGAACACAAGGATGGATTACCTTGAGCATTTAATACATAACAAGTCATGTTTGAGTATTTCTATGCATGGATTCAAGGAGAAGTTTTGAGAAGTTTCTATAAGAGAAAGGAGGAGACAAAATGATAGAAAATTTTGATGAATCTAACCTAACCCTAAGATCTACAGTGATGTTTAAGCAATAAAATATCAGAATTACCTATTTAAGGAGGCACAAGGATTAACCTTACAAGAGGTTGGAGAAAATATTAATTCTGTTGATTGGTGAACTTGAGGTGAAGGCTGAAGAGTGAAGTGTTGGGGTGAAGAGTGAATTCTTGAATGGTTTCCAAGAGAATCAATGATGAAAATGTTAATGGAGACTAGTTAAGGAGTAAGCTATTGGACCAAATTGTGATCTATATTTGCAAAGTGAGTTGTATTTATTAGATCAACCTACTATTACTTTCTAACCATTGTATCAATAATTGAAATCATTTTATCAAGGTTGACCTAATAGTCATTTTAAAATCCTTTAATCAATGTGATATTCTAATGGAATGTTCTAAATCCCTCTAACAAGGCCACTCCTAATAGGGTGATTAAATCCTTTAACAAGGTCACATTTAATAGTGTGTTTTCTAACCTTTATTAAGGTTGTCTCCTAACAGAGCTCACTTAAGAAGATTAAAAAATTGGTAGCATGTTACTGATATTTTTATCCAAATTGAGTTTCCATGTTAAATCCTAGTGTCATACTTGTGTGGATGTTATTTGAGATGTTTTAATATTAATGTTTTACATTCTACAAAGTTGGTTACTATTAGGAAAATGGACTCCAAGTTTAAGTTGTTGAATATTTACTATAGAGACTGAGTTACTTAATGTTTAGATATAAGTATTTGAAGTGATTAAAAGTTGAATTGGTACTTCTAGACCTGATGATAATTGATAAACCTCCCTCTCAATTATTCTAAAATACTCAAACAATTGGTATTAGATCCTTGGCGCTTCTATAGAAAAGTTTGAAAGTACATGAAGCTAAAGATCAAGATGTATAAAAAGGAGATTACAAGAGTAAACAAGGGTAAATTCCTTGCATAGAAGAGCTTGATAAAGTTGCATCTAGAAAGAGTTGGAGAAGGTAAAATACAATATGTGAAACATGCATACGTAGAAACAACAAGACCTCTAACAACTCAATAGATGAAAAACAAGAAAGAGCACAGTCATGCAATGTTGGAGATTGCATCAACCCTAAGCTATACTAAGTTTGATGACATAAAGGAGTGCACTACTAGTAAGAAAATGTGGGATTGATGAGGGGCCACACCACCATTATAGACTCACAACCAAGAACATAAGAGTATGGAGACAAAGAGATGTCAAAATTCTTTGCAAAGCATGCTTTTATTATACATGAAAATCCTTACAATATTAACAAGATGATATCATAGATATGACTTCTTCCAAAAGAAGTTTACAAATTCTTCAACATAAGAGAACTCTCAAATAAGAGCTTCCACAAGAAGAGTCTTCACACTAAGAGCTTCACCAAGAGCTTCTACAGGAAGAGCTCTACTACAAGAGATTACACTTGAAGAGCTTATCCTTCAAGAGATTGATTACAAATGATCATAAACCTTGCTTAAATAGGCATTTACCACCCAAGACATTACAAACATAACCAATGTGGGATAAAAGGAAAATACAACTACCTTAAAACAAATATTAAATTCCCACCCAAATACAACTAAGCACCACCATGTGGACCAATTAGAAAATTATATTTCCTTTGTGGATCACAAAAAATATTAAATACATGATTTAAGGAACTTTCCACAAACTTCTAAGATGCTACTTACACACTTTGATAAATGGAATGACAACTATTTTTGTTATTTTTCTATTTATGCCACGTATGCACCTTTAAAATAGAAATTCCTCTTTTCTCCTTTATTTCTATTAAAAAAAAAAAAATTCTCTAATTTTCATCACTTTCTCTCTCCTCCAATTTTTTTTTTTTATAAAAAATATTTATAAATTTTAAAATTTTGATTACACCACCTTTTTGTGATGCAAGATACTCCTACATCAGACACCCATGGTAGGAAAATTTTTATGGATATGAATTCACAAAATGAAGTAGCCACTGCTACCATTTTTTTTCCTCTTTTCCAACACCTAGCTAGAACAAGTATCTGGTGCTGATATATTGCCTTGTTTCTTCTTTTCCAACAACTAGTTGGAAAAAATGTCTATTGTTGAAAATACTTTTCCACTATAAACTCTATCCAAGTATAACTCTCATCTTTCTCCAATCTTATAGGATTTAATAAATCTATAATAAACTCAACGACACCATACAAATCTTTCTTTGCATACCACACATCAGTAACAAGATCCTTATGCAAACCATCATCAATATCTTTCAAACTCATCTCAAAGGCAACATCCCATGATTTCTAAGAATTTACCTCTTTGACATATTCATCATATTCGTTTGCCTCTTTCATGTCATCAATTATTCATGTAACTAATTCACTTGCTTGATCTCTAGCTAAGGCACTATACTCTTCCTCCATTGCTGTAGTCTTTAAATCATCTTCATCTACTCCTAGCTCACAAATCTAGTCATCTTCATGCTCTTCCTCTTCTCTTTCATCTTCTTCAACTTTAGATTCACAAATTATTCCCTCTTCATCCTCTTGCTCTTCTCTTGTACCACATGTGTGATACTTCTCTAGATCTTCTTTCTTTTTTGCATCCAAAGAATTATCAACATCTCTTTTTTGGTAACACGCTCTTCTCTTCAACAACTTAGCATCTAATTCATTCACTTGCTTCTAAAAATCAAATCACAATGCCTCTTGATTTCTTTCTCTAATCTTCTCAAGCCTAGGAATCCTTATAATCCATCCAATCAAAAAAGTCATCTTCTTCTTTCTCTTCTCCATGATCAAGTCTGTATAACACAAAATTCATGCAATACAAGCACCTCATGCAAACTACCTCACATTCGACGATCTATCTACATACTTAGCTAAAATCATGATCCTTGTGCAAACTACCTCACAATCAGTGATCCATCTAAACAATTATCTAAATTCAAAATCCTTGTGCAAACTATCTCATGATTGGTGATCTGTCTACACACTCAAGAACTTCTTCTTGAAAAACTTCACCCAACCCAAGGTCCTTGTGCAAACTACCTAATGTTTGGTGATCTGTCCACATGCTTAGGAACCTAGCTTTGATACCACTGATGATGAATCTTGTATGAGGGATATACTTTAGACTATCTATGGAGGAGACACAAATGTTTTGAGAGAAAAATAAAAAAATTTGAGAAGTGATTTCAATGAAATGAGAATGATAGTAGGTGAAAGCATTGCCCAATATTGTGGATGATTCAAAGAGATGGTGAATGTTATAAGAGGATCTATTAGAAATATTGATGATGAAACTATGATCAACAAGGTACTAAGAACCCTACTTCCTATTTATGCTATTAGAGTTTCTACAATACAAGAACTGAGATGTACCCCTGGTAACAATCTAACTTTAGAAGGATTAGTTGGTAGGCTTAATGCATTTGAATTCTCAAACTTTGATAATTTTACTCCTACTATAAATGAATCCACTTTCAAATCTCAATTGGTTCTTAACACGAAAGGAAAAGGAAAATGTGTGATTAGTGATAGTGATATCTTTGATGATGAACTTGATGAGCTTGAAGCATTAGTGGCTAGAAGAATTCCAAGAGACAGAGGAAAATACAAATGTAAACTTCCTACAATATTCTGTTCATGTAACAAACTTGGTCATATTGCTGCAAGGTAACTTGACAAAGAAGACAAGGATGAAAGAAGGGAAAGAAAGTACAAAGGTAGAAGAGGTGACAAAGACAACAAAAGAAACCATGACTACAAAGAAAAAGGTAAGAAATCTTGTTGTATTATTAAAGAAGAAACTGACAATGAGTCTGATAGTAATGATGAAGAAGTTGTCTATGTTTCTATTGAAGAAGATTCTGATGAAGATGAGAAAACTACATTAAATTCATATGTGAGTAAAGGTGATAAATGGATAATTGATAGTGGCTTCTCACATCACATGATTGGTGATACAAGTAAATTTGAAACCATGGAACAATATAAAGATAGTTGTGTTAAGTTTTGTAATGATGCACCATGTCTTGTGAAAGATAAAGGATCAATCAAATTGACTAATATGATCAAGTGTGACAATGTTAATTAGGTTGAAGAACTTAACTATAATTTGTTGAGTGTTGCACAGTTGAAAAAATCATGGTGTAGAGTTGAATTCCATCATAGGAAGGCCAATATATTTGATGCTATTAGTAAATTTATTGGAAGTGGAGACAATACAAGTGTTAGCTTAAAGAATAAATTTGACAATTGAGTGTCAATACACTTAACCAAGATCAAGAGTAAGTGCCGAGTAAGATAAAGTGCTAAGTATAATAGGTGCCAAGTGTTAACAAGTGCCGAGTATAACAGGTGCTGAGTGTTAACAAGTGCCGAGTGTAACAGGTGCCGAGTGTTAACAAGTGCCGAGTGTAATAGGTGCCGAGTGTTAACAGGTGCCGAGTGTTAACAAGTGCCGAGTGTAATAGGTGCCAAGTGTTAACAAGTGCCAAGAGCAATAGGTGCCGAGTGATATAGTTTTGTTTAGGTGCCGAGCTATCCAAGAAATAGCATGTGCCAAGTATCAGCAATACTTCAGGAGCTGAGTAACTCAGTAGATCAGCATAAAAGTTTGAAATTGCACAAACTATGATGCAAATAGTTTTTGCAGCTGACAGAAGGTAAACTTTGAGGAATTTAATGATAAAATTGAATCTTTTATTCCGTGCAATTCACATGCAGCCAATAAGAAAAATAATAAAGGCATGCAACCAATCAGTAAAAGACAAGCATTGAGCGGGAAATTGAGATTTATTATGGATCGTAGATCCAAATCAAACCCTAAGTCTTTGAAGTCTTTATAAGGAAGATGAAATTTCATTTTAAATATAGATGGAAGGACATACAAGGGTGCATAAGGAAATCTATTTTTAGAAGCAAGGGTTATCAGATCGCAAAGGATCAAGATCAAGAGAAGGTAGAAAAGGAGCCTACAGTCAGCAATCAAGGATTGTAATCTATTAGGTTTATTGTATCTAATACTCTCTAGCAATTGTATTAGAATGAAAATCCTATGGTGATAGGTTATCTTTACAACTATTTTGTAAGATCCTTTTGATTAGGTGATTAAAATCCTTTAACAGGGTGACACTTCATGTTAAGTGTTTGTAAATCCTCTAACAAGGTCACTATTAATACAGTGTAAAGCCTTTAACAGGGTAGGCCTTTAACAGGAAAAACCATCAGAAGTGGTTGAACAATATTGCTACAGTAAATTTTGTGGGTATCATCCCCACCCCAGTTTTACCTTCTTATTCCTAGAGGGTTTCTGGGTTACCAAATTCTAGTGTTATGAGTTATTGATGCATGAGTTTTGTTACATGTTTATTTGATGTATTTACATGCATGCAATTTACTTTTAGTTAAAAGTTTTATTGGCTAAAGTGTGGTACTTATGATTCAACCCCCCCCCCCCCCTCTCTTATAAGTACTCTTTCCATATTTGAATATTCCAACAATTGGTATCAGAGCTATTCAGGTTCTCACAAGCAAAAGCCTAACAACTTGGAGGAAAATATCTAAAGATGGAAGCTTTCAAACTTGGAAAGATCATTGAAAATCAGGTGATAGATGTGCAACTTGCTCTGCATAGCTTGGAGGAATTCAAAAACAAATTGAGAAACTCGTTAAAAAAGAGGAAGGATCTAGCCATAGCTGAAAATGATATACACTACAAGGAGATTGATACCACCAACATATTTTCCAGTGGAGACACTAAAGAGTTTGATACAGCAATAGCAGAACTTATGGAGAAAAATAAAATTCAAGCAGATGAGATAAGATCTCTCAAGATGGAACATGAATCATAGGCTATAATGATATGTGAAAAAATTGAACAAAAGAAAAGAGTAGTTGATGATAAGATCATGATGGAAAATGACAAAAGGAATCTTGCAAATAGACTTGAAGAAAAATGTACTGAATTGACAAGGATCTCAAACATGCAGATGGATACACTTGCTCAAATGGTGAATCTTCATCATGAACTCAATATGAAAGATATTGAGATCTCTACTTTGAAGATGCAGAAGGAACAAATGCAGAATGAATTGAACAGAGAAAGAGAGGTGGCAAAAAATCTCAACAAATCAAGTGAAGCCATCAAATATTTTGAAAAAATACTGAAATCTCCAAGATCAACCCATGATACAACAGGGCTTGGATATAACAGCACTGAAGTAGGAGAATCATCAAAGAGTGCAGAACAAAGAAGTGAACAAGGTAAAGATGTTAAACCTACATGTCATTTCTGTGGAAAGAAAGGACATACATCTAATGTCTGTAGAAGCAAGAATGCCCATCAGCATGACAAACCCAAAAACATAAATCATTGTCATAAATGCAAGAAGCAAGGTCATCAAGCATATGAATGCAGAACCCAAACTATCAAGACATCAAGATTTGATGGACATTGTTATAATTGCAAAAAGTATGGACATAGAGCTTTTGAATGTAGATCAAAATCTACGTGGACAGTAAATCAACTAGCAAAGACATCAAACCATGAATTTTGGGATTGCAACACTAGGTACAACTATCACTATTGTCAAGAATATGGACATATCCCACAGAATTGCATAAGAACACATTTTAGAGGGAACTACAAAAGATGGTTGAGTTGAACTACATGTTTCAGTTGCTTAAAAACTGGTCATGTCAGCAGGAATTGCCCAACAAGGTCAAAGGCATCAAGTTCTGAGTTCAGCAATGGAAAGACAAAGATAGATGTTGGACATGTAGACACCTAAATTTGATTACACTACTTTGGTAATCTAATTTAGCCATCTCTAAAGCCATCATTAATTAAATTCTTATTTAATTAATCCTTTGTCATCCCTTAGTTGATTAATTTAATTAATCATCTATAGTCCTAATTGATAAATCAAATAATCTATTATTTATCAATTAAATCCTTTTCTCCTATCTAATTCCAAAAATCCCCATTTATTAAATAAATCTATTTGATAAATGAAATCCTCAAATTCAAAAAAACCCTAACCTATCTCTAATCCTCCATTTAGCCTAATCCACCCCATCCACCCATACTAACCAAGCTTAGCCACTAACTCACCCACCCTCATTAATGCCATCCACTTGCACATCTCTAACATCCCTAATCTAATCCTAAACCCAAGCCTAATCCACCCCCTAATGTTGTCACATTCCTTAAACAAGTTTAAGACTTTCCTAATCCAAACCAAAGTCTCCCCTCAAAAAAACCCAACCACTAAGTCATGAGTGCTCTTACAAAACATAAAGACTCTTACAAGCCCACTCATGACTCTTACACCCATCTTCCACACTCTTCCCTCTTCCACACTCATTCCTCTTACATCCCTCTTACATACTCAACCCCACTCATCATGCCCTTAACCAAACCTTAACCCTACCCTCTCACACTCATCCTCCTTGTGACAAGTGTCACCTTCCCATTGGTGCTAAACAAGCACAATCCATGTGCTCCCCTTTGAGTGCATCTTAGCCCTCCTTAAGCCTTCATCCATCCTTGCATCTAAGCCCTCCATCCCTCTACCCCTTAGCCTATAAATTGAATCCCATCCCAAGCCATTTCATCAACAATCTTTGAGCTAAAGTTACCATGCTATTTTGAGAACCAAAGCCATCAACCATACCCTTATAATACCAAATTGAGAGCTCACAAAGCTACCAATTTGCCATTACCCATCTCCATTGAAGCAGCTTTTGAGCATCTTGAGCATACATCCACAGCAAAAGGACACATGTACAGAATCAAGAAAGCATGGAGTGTTTTCTCTTGTGAGGTTTGCACTTCTTATTTTCTTTCTTAGTCTAAGCATATATGTGAATTTAGTTTTTGGTTTGTGAATGTTTACTTCATTTGTTAATGTTCTTTGCATACTGATTCTGGTTCTACAGGACATATCAGAAGTGAAATGAATAAGACATGGAGGAAGAAATATGAGTATAGCACATCAATTACAAAGATCACTTCACCTAATAGGTCAAGTGATCAAACTTCATCAAATTAAGAAAATAATAAGTGTGTGGGATTGATAAACCAAGTTGCATCATAAATCAATCCCAAGACATATAAGAACTGCAAAAATGAAATCACCATAAGCAAAGATGCTAAGTCAAAATTGAGAACTTTTGTGAAGATCTGTCAAAGTTACCTTCAGGAGCTGAGTTGCTAACAACAACGAAGTTGATAGTTGATGTCGAGTTGTAAAATATCAATAGGAGCTGAGTAAAGTAAAACACAATGGGAGCTGAGTCATGACGAAACTTTTCAAGTGCCGAGTAGATAGTTGGCAGCATACTAAGCATTTATTACTCTATTTTGAAGTGTACATAAATACGATTTTTGATCATTTTCCTACCATTCAAACGAGAAGCAAAGCTGAGAAGAGCGGAGAAGATCAAGATTAGCTCAGAAGCCATTTGTGAAGATTTCAACAGCGATTCAAGACAAGTCTCATTGATTTAAGGTATTTTACTTAAGTGCCAAGCTACGTAGGACTTATAAACTTGTTCAAATCATAAACCCTAGTTTGGAAAACAATGGCATCTGGGTTAGGAACCACTAAGGGTATTGAGAGTCATGAAGTATAGTTGGTTAGCAATGAAGTTAAACAACCTGAATTTAAGCCCATTCCAGAAGTAGCATACAAGAATGATCCTGCAGGTGCATTATCAGTTATTTCGGATAAAGTTGTTATGGTCCAAGATGTTCGCAGATGTTATAATTGCAAAATTGGTGCCATAGGAGATTTAGAAATCTATAATGCATATGATAAACTATGTGAAAACAAAGTACTGAAAAATGAGTTTTCAATAATAGAAAGAAAAGGATTAACCAAAACCCTAGCATTTCTGACTATTTTCAAAACTGAATGGGTACGAATAGTTCTGAGTCGAATACATGATGGAGGTTTTTGGTTAGAGTCAGGGCCAGTAAAATTCACCAAGAAAATTGTTCATAGGGTTACTGGTATTCCAACCCTAGATCGGCCAAAGACCCTGCGAAGTGACAAAAGGGAAGTAATAGAGAAAAATACAGGTGCCAAATGGAACAACAGAGGAATGACTATCGACACAGTCACAAATCCCCTACTAGATTTTGCTGTGAGAATCATTCCACATAAATTCTATCAATCAAGTAGGTTAAACAGTGTACCTTGTATAGCAGTTGATGTTGCATACAAGATAATCAAAAGGGATCACACTTATGATTTAGCAGAGCTCATGTTTCAGCAGATTAATGAAAATCTGGGAGCTATAAGGAAGAGCAAGGGAGCTCAATGCGAATTTGGATCAGTTTTGATGTGCATGTTTTTCTATCTGATGAAAGAATTTCCTTCTATGGGTAAGGTAAGATGGAATCTAGATAAAACAATTGTTGAACAAATTAATGGATACATTGAATAGATGGGTGAAAATTTTGATGCCCAAATGACTAGTTACTTTGAGGACTTCAAAAAGTCCATGAAACAAAGAATGAGAATTCCAGTCTCATTGACTGAGAAATATGAAAAAGACATTTGTTTTCTTGTAGATATAGATTATACCTACATACAAGCAGTTATACCTAGAGTAAGATGGCTTAGGCCACTAGGTTATGAACTTGATGTTGATCAAGCCTTTGCAGCAATAACAACTCTACTTGCAGAAGAAGCTGATAAAAATGCAATTTTTTTTGGAACCTATGATGTTGTCAAATCAAAGGTGATAATAGATTTGAAGACTACTTCAGTAGTAAAGAAGAAAGAGAAAATGGTGAGACAAATCAAGAGAAAATTTGGCATGGAAGAAGAAAGAACAATAGAAGAAGAGGGAGAAGACATTGAAGAAGAAGGAGATAAACTTCAAGGTCTGACTCAAGGGTTAGGAGAAGATAAAGAGGAAAGTGCTAAGATAGAAAAAGCCAAGGAAGCACCAGTTAAGAGAAAGACCACAACTCCTTCTGCTCCTCAATCCAAGGGAAAGAAAGTAGCTACTCCTGCACCAAAGAGACCTACCACAAGGGCTGCAGCACAAAAAGCCCAAGAGGAGGCAAAAGGAAAGAAGAAAGACTCAAAGAAGACTACTGCTAAGTCAAAGAAAAGGAAATTTATTCCCCAGCCTGAAACAGATGAGGAGAAAATAGAGTCAGAGGACAATAGTCAATTTCAAGTGGTAAGACACAAACCCCAGACTGTTGTTGATAAATTATGTTCAAAAATTAGGAATGACGATTTAAAAGGTTTAAAGAACCTAAATTTTTCTAAGCTCACTAAAGAAGAGAAAAATAAATTAGAGGAATCTGTGTATGCTATGATGACTGAATATAAGCACACAACTCTAGAAATAGATGAATCTATGCCAAGAGAATTGTATAAAATTGTAGAGGATAAATGGCATTTTTGTTTACAAATGGAAAAAGAGATAAGGGAGTCAACATTAGCAAGATTGTTGACTGATTTGACTAAAGATCAAGTAATAAATGCAGTAAAAAGGCATAATAATAGATTCACTCCCAAGTATAGAGCATTCAACATATTGTAGAATAAAATTGAAGAGGTAGTTACTAAATCCACAAGATTGTGGAAAATAGTTTACAAGAAAATAGAAGATGAATATAATGAAGAATATAAGGTAGGGCAAGTGCCAAGAAAAAGGAAAAGAAAGTATCAGAAACCAAAGAAAAAGAGAAGGAACTAGTGGAGAAGAAGAGTAAAGAAGAAAAGGAAGAAGAGGCACATAATGAGGAGAAAGAGGAAGAGAAAGATAGTTGAGCCACAAGATCAAAGTATGCAAGACATATAGGTATCTCCTCGTAGTCCTCCTCATGCCACCATCACACCTACATATATCATAAAAATAAAAGATGTTACAGACACTTCAAATCCAAACATCAATCCATTAACTGTAGAGGATTTGGAAATTCTTGACCAATCGTCACTAGTAGCAAAATTAAGTTCAAATCTTGTATTGGTCAGTGTTGATGAATTACAGAATCCAGAAGTTAAAACAGAGATAGTCAAGGTAAAAGCACAAGTGCCACCTTTGACCATACAAACTACTGGTATTCTATTTCTTCCACCACCACCTCCACCAAGTATAGTCACTTATACACTCCAAATGCAGAGTACAACAGCAGGGGAAATAAAAGAAACATCTGAACAACCAACAAGTTCAACCCCACCTAGTGATAAAAAAAGGGATATTCAAGATGAAGAAAAAGATGAGACAAAGAAGAAGGAGGAGACTGCAATGCAAACACTGGTTGCATTACCAAAATCTGGTACTCCAACATAGACTCTTCAACAACCAAGCACAGATGGGTTACAACTACAAATTAGGAGACCAGGCTCGAGCTCATCAAAGGTAGTCAGGAAACTTCACTATGGAGTTCCTGAGCTTGATGAAGAAATAAAGATCCCATATTATGAATCTAGCACACTTACTGAAGAAAATATTAATGAAATTCAGAGTGCATTGGACAAAAGAAGGAGACAAGAAGCACTAAGAAAAGAATACAAGCATAAGGTTACCTTAAATGAAATTAAAGATATATTCACAGAAGCTTTTTGCTTACAGTCTCCAGATGAGTCAAGACCAATTATAAAGAAACTATCTAACATAGTTGACCAAGTGACTAATGAAGACCAGGAAACAAATGCCAAATTGCTTGAATGGTTAGAAAGGAAGTTCCAAGGTAAGGTAAATAGAAAAATATCCGGTGATATAGCACTGTCACAAGAAGAACTGGTAAAGAAAGTTATAACAGTTAAAATTGTACTAGGAAACATCTTTTCCCTATACAACAAGTTGTGTGATTTTTCCACATTCACACAGGACACTAGCCAAAAAATACTGAGCTTGGAAAACAATCTAAAAATTTCTAGCATGCAACTCCCTACAAATCCAGCTCAGAGTGAGAAGCATTTTGTCCAATTGCTTCACACACAAAGAGAGTTAGCTGTCTTAGCAGCAGAGGATGCAACCACAAAAGCTAAATTGATGCAAATTCAATCATCAATAACTCCTCATTTGGAACTACTTCACAAGGAGCAGATAAATGCAAAGATAGTCCTCAGGAAAGACCCCAATCTTTCTTCATCTGATGGACTTGTACACCTAGCAGTAGAGATTTCCATCCAACATAAGACATTGGATGTCACATTAGCAAATTGGGATGCAACTCTGAAGGTACTCCTTGAAGTAAATAGCACATTTTTGGCTAAGTATGACATTTCATTGTAAGACCCTTGACATAAGTGTCAAAAAGGGGGAGAATAAGTAATAGGAGAGTAATAAGAAGTGATTAAGTAAGGGAGAGTTAAGTACATGAATGAAATGATAAGTATGATAAAAGGGGGAGATAGAAAATTTTGAATGTAGGATAAATTAATGAGTCGCAAGGATCTTAATTAAGTCTTTTTGCCATTCATGTCAAAGGGGGAGATTGTTAGCTTAAAGAATAAATTTGACAATTAAGTGCCAATACACTTAACCAAGATCAAGAGTAAGTGTCGAGTAAGCTAAAGTTCTGAGTATAACAGGTGCCGAGTGTTAAGAAGTGCCAAGTATAACAGGTGCCAAGTGTTAACAAGTGCCGAGTGTAATAGGTGCCAAGTGTTAACAAGTGCCGAGTGTAACAGGTGCCGAGTGTTAACAGGTACTGAGTGTTAACAGGTGCTGACTGTTAACAAGTGCCAAGAGCAACAGGTGTCGAGTGATACAGTTTTGTTTAGGTGCCGAGCTATCCAAGAAACAACATGTGTTGAGTATCAACAATACTTCAAGAGCTGAGTAACTCAATAGATCAGCATAAAAGTTTGAAATTGCACAAACTATGATGCAAACAATTTTTGCAGCTGATAGAAGGTAAACTTTGAAGAATTTAATGATAAAATTGAATCTTTTATTTTGTGCAATTCACATGCAACCAATAAGAAAAATAATAAAGGCATGCAACCAATCAATAAAAGACAAGTATTGAGCGAGAAATTGAGATTCAATATGGATCGTAGATCCAAATAAAACCCTAAGTCTTTGAATTCTTTATAAGGAAGATGAAGTTTCATTTTAAATATAGATGGAAGGACATACAAGGGTGCATAAGGAAATCTGTTTTCAGAAGCAAGGGTTATCAGATCACAAAGGATCAAGATCAAGAGAAGGCAGAAAAGGAGCCTACATTCAGCAATCAAGGATTGTAATCTATCAAGTTTATTGTATCTAATACTCTCTAGAAATTGTATTAGAATGAAAATCCTATGGTGATAGGTTAGCTTTACAGCTATTTTGTAAGATCCTTTTGATTAGGTGATTAAAATCCTTTAACAGGGTGAGACTTCATGTTAAGTGTTTGTAAATCCTCTAACTAGGTCACTATTAATATAGTGTAAAGCCTTTAACATGGAAAACCATCAGAAGTGGTTGAACAATATTACTACAGTAAATTTTGTGGGTATCATCCCCACCCCAGTTTTACCTTCTTATTCCTGGAGGGTTTCTGGGTTACCAAATTCCAATGTTATGAGTTATTGATGCATGAGTTTTGTTACATGTTTATTTGATGTATTTACATGCATGCAATTTACTTTCAGTTAAAAGTTTTATTGGCTAAAGTGTGGTACTTATGATTCACCCCTCCACCCCCTCCCCCTTCTCATAAGTACTCTTTTCATATTTGAATATTCCAACAACAAGAGGTAACTTGCTCTATCTAGATTTATCTAATGAAACATGCTTGTTTTCACAATATGATGATATATGGGTATGGCATAAGAGGTTTTATCATGTAAAATTTGATAATTTGGTAAGCATTAGTAAAATGAAAAGAGTAAGAGGATTACTAAGATTGAAGAAACTTGATAATTCTATGTGTAAACAATGTCAGTTGGGAAAAATTAAAAGTCAATTTTCAAGAGCAAGACATACTCATCTAATGATATTTTGGAATTGGTTCATACTAAACTTTGTGGACCTATTAGAGTGCAAAGCTACTGTGGTGATAAATATTTCATTCTATTTTTTGATGACTACTCTAGAATGATGACAGTGATATTTCTTAAAGAAAAATATAATGCTTTTCAATTATTAAAGTGGTATTTGGAAAGAGTTGAAAAGAAAATAGGTAAAAGTCTAAAGTTCTTGAGATCTAATAAAGGATGAGAGTTTATTTCTATTGATTTCAACATATTCTGCATTGATAGAGGAATCAAGAGACATATGTCAGAAACTAGGACCCCTCCATAGAAGGGAATAGCTAAAAGGATAAATAGATTAATCATAGATTGTTCTAAAACAATGATGATGGAGAAAAATGTATCACAAAAATAATAGAGAGAAGCTATAAATACAATAGTTTATACTTTGAACTGAGTACAAGACATGAAAGGTACAAATATTACACCCTTTGAGTTATGGTATGGACATGCACCTAATGTGAAGTATTTTTAAGTTTTTGGAAGAAAATGTTATATATTGAAGGATAAAAGAATTGGAAAACTTGATGCTAAAAGTGATGAAGGCATATTACTAGGATATTCCACTAAAAGAAAATCTTATAAGTGTTTGAACTCTAAGAAAGTTGTGGAAAGTGCAAATGTGAAAGTTGATGAATATGCAAAAAATAATGAAGTTAAATGCAAGAAAAAACCTAAAGATTACAACATATTCATACATGTCAATGAAGGTGTTCCATACACCTTATGTGAGCTAGAGAACAAGGCTATTAAGAAACAACAAATTATGATTACTAAGTTGTAGTAGTAGGCTGTAGAGCAATAGAATGTAGGTATCAAGTGTTAGGAGAATGATGACGAGATACAAGAAGAAGTTTCCAAACACTAGGAAGCCAATGTTGAGCAACTAGAAGTAGAAGTAAATATACAAAAAGAACTTGAAATAAAATTTCAAGATAAACCTAAAGAATAGTAAAAGAACCTACACTAGAAAAGTATGTGAGAAGACATCATGCACTTAGAAAAATCATGGGAAACAAAGGCTCTAGAGTTATGACAAGGAAAATATTGAGAAGGGGTACATGGTTACTTTGTGATTTTGAGCCTAAAATAGTAAAGGATTATTTGGATAATGAAGATTGGATTCAAGTAATGAATGAAGAAATTGAACAAATAGAGAAGAACAAAACCTAGTCACTAGTTCCTAGACCAAAGGATGAAAATGTTATTAGAACAAAATGGGTATTTAGGAACAAGCTAACTGAAAAAGATGAAGTAAAAATGAACAAAGCTAGATTTGTGTGGAAAGGATATGCACAAGAAGAAGGTATTGACTTGGGGAGACATTTTCCTTGGTTGAAATATTGGAAGAAGTTAGAACCCTACTTACATATTTTATTTACAAAGGATTTATAGTATACAAAATGGATATCAAATCTACTTTTCTAATTGGAATACTAGAAGAAGAAATTTATATTGAAAAACTAGAAGGGTTTGTTGATCCTAGAAAAAAGAACATTGTATGTAAACTACACAAAGCACTATATGGATTGAATAAAGCCCCTATGGCATGGTATGAAAGGTTGCATAACTATTTGGTAAAGATTGGTTTTGCAAGGTATAATGATAACAATAATCTCTACTAAAAAACTAAAGGTGGTAAAGGGACAATATTAGCTGAAATATTTGTGGATGATATCATATTTGGAGGACAAGATGTATTACACAATTCATTTTCTAATGAGATGTAGAAATAATTTGAAATATCTATGTTTGGGTAAATCAAATTCTTTGTTGGTTTACAAGTATGTTATATGAAGAAAGGTATCTATAATCCCAATCAAAATACATCAAGGAGATGCTAGATTTTTTTTGGGATGGAAGATTCAAGGCTAGTTAACATGCCTATGGATACTGGACATAAACTTCCTAAGAATGATGATTCTACTGATGTGAATTAAAAATTGTATAGGTCAATGATTGGAAAACTACAATGTGTTGTTCATAGTAGACTAGATATTGCATTGGCTATTGGGATTGTTGCAATATTTTCTACAAGTCCTAAGGAGAATTACATGATGGTAGTGAAGAGAATACTAAGATATCTAGAAGGAACAAAGGATTATGGCCTATATTGCAAAAAAAATGACAAGTTTGAACTAAAAGTGTACACAGATGTTGACTGAGTAGGAAATGTTGATGATATTAGAAGTGGTGGATATTTCTTTGTAGGAAAGAGACTATTTTCATGGACAAACAAGAAGCAAAATTACATTTCAAAATCAATGATAGAAGCTGAATATGTAGCCGCAATATTGAACTATTCTAACATTGTGTGGATCAAGCAGTTACTAAAAGGGATAAAGAAAGAGGTCACTATCAAGTTGTTGTATATCGTGATAACACAAGTTCTATAAATATATCAAAGAACCCTATGATGCACACAAAGAGAAAGCATATTTCTATCAAGTATCATTACTTGAGGGAATTAGTTCAAGGTAAAGAAGTAAGATTGAAGTACATGAAAACTAAGGAGAAAATAGCTAATATTTTGACTAAGGCTTTACATAAGGATGCACATGAGTATCTAAGAGGTAAATTAGGGGTGATTCCCCTAGCTGAGGATATTTAACCAAAGATGGAGCTCTACATCAAAGATCATAATATCTTACAAGATGATGTAGAAATTCATACTTTAGGAGATGCCTAAATTATTAAGGAGAGAAGCACAATATGTTGTATTAATCATAAGAATAGATGAAGAATGGTGAATAAGATTTAGAAATAATAACATGAAGACATCTACATGGTGAAGATGAATGAGAAAGATGAAGTGTCTTTGGCATTGTTGTTAAAGAGGGAGATAATAATCAGTTACCATATGAAGAACAAGATATTAATGAAGATTTACCATATGATAAAGAAAACAATAAGAAGGAGAATGCATTAAGCAAGACAAATAAGTAAATGGTGTTACCAAAAATACAAGAGAGTTGATTAATTTCATGATCTAATATGATAGAGGGAGTCTATTTGTTGAATATCAGAGATGCATGGATGAGAATCAAAATGAAATTAAAAGGGGAGAGTTTTGGACACTTAGAGGATCCAAATAAAACTAAGGATATTATTGAAGATCTAATACTAAACACAAAGGGAGTTTCTCAAAGAAATTACATGTTTTGGATTGCATGGTAACTAGAGGTATTTCCATCAGTACTAAAGAGGGAGATTGTCAGAAACTATAATTGGAATAATTGTTATGTTTTCACTAATGCCAAACCTTATTGGTAAGACAATTTCTATCTGAGTAGAGTGTCATATCTAGATGATTGATGAAGAGGATTTGAAAAGAAGAGATAAAAAGGGACCTAGAGGAAAGGTTAAGTTATGTGGAACCATAATGGGCACTTGATTAGTTAGAATTTGACAAGATAATGTGATTGTTGAATTATCACATAAGTGGAGAAGAAAATTGTATTGAAGCATAAAAGAAGTGATCAAAGAAAGACCAAATGTGTAGGATTGACAAAGCAAAGAGTAGAATATTAAGAAACTAGAAGTGTATGTTGAATGATGCTAGTGTTGACTAAGTGAAAGTATAAGCCAAGAAAAGTATAGTGTTGATCAAGCATCAGTATCGACCAAGTATCAAAAAGTATACTAAACAAAACAATTAGTATCGATCAAGTAATCTAGTGATGACCAAGTGTTAGAACCTAGTGTTGGCTGAGGGACAACATTTTATACATTATGAGAAAATCTTAATTTCTAGTCGACACAATTGAACTCTTGGAATATGTAAAATATGTTGAAGATAAGAATGGATGACCTAGAGCATTTAATACATAAAAAATTGTGTTTGAGCATTTCTATGGATGGAATCAAGGAGAAGCTTTGGAAAGTTTCTAGAAGAGAAAGGAGGATACAAAATGATGGAAGGATTCAATGAATCTAACATAACCCTAAGATCTACAATGATGTTTAGGTACAAAAGATTAAAATTACCCATTTAAGGAGACATAAGGGCTAACCTTACAAGAGGTTGGAGTAGTTGTTGATTCTATTTATTGGAAAAATTGAGCTGAAGGCTAAAGAGTGAAGTGTTAGAGTGAAGAGTGATTTCTTGAAGGGTTGCCAAGCGAATCAGTGATGATAATATTAATGGAGGCCAATCAATGAGTTATCTATTGGACCAAATTGTGATATGTATTTTCAAAGTGAGTTGCATTTGTCAGATCAATCTACTGTTACTTTCCAACCATTACATCTATAATTGAAATCCTTTGATCAAAGTTGACCTAATCATTCTAAAATCCTTTAGTCAAGGTGACATTGTAATGGAATGTTCTAAAGACCTCTAACAAGGCCACTCCTAATAGGATGATTAAAATCCTTTAACAAGGTCATGTTTAACAATGTGTTTTGTAACCTTTAATAGGTTTGAATCCTAACAGGTCTTACTTCAGAAGAGTGAAAAATTAGTAGCATGTTATTGATGGTTTTCCCAAATTGGGGTTTCTACATTAAATCCTAGTATAATACTTGTGTGGATGTTATTTGAGATTTTTTACTGTTAATATTTTACATTCTACAAAGTTGGTTACTAAAAGGACAATGGACTACAAGTTTAGGTTGTTGAATATTTAGTATAGAGACTGAGCCACTTAATGTTTAGATGTAAAGTATTTGAAGTGATAAAAATTTGAATTGGTACATCTAGACTTGAGTATAACTAATTCACCCCCTCTTAATTATTTTAAAACATTCTAATAGTTTTTTGGTCTATTTTTTCTACTATCTTTCTTTGGATTATTTGGAAATATAGGAATAATGATATTTTTAGGGTAAATCTAGGTTCCTTACTAAGTCTCTAAGGAGAATCATCTATTCTAATATTTTATTAGAAGTCACTAATATTCTTAAGCTTAAAGAGTCCAAGTTCTTATAGATATTGTGAGAGAGAAAATGCACTATGGAGAAATTTGAGATTGCTCATAGCTATACCACCCTAAAGGATGTTGATGAGTTCAATATACCACTTTCCCTAATTGTACAAAAACTCAAACATAATGGTAATTGGAGATACATGAATCATGATAAGGAGATTCTAGCTAATTTGTTTATGCCTTTTCTAGTGCACTTTACTACCTCTTCTTCCAAATCTAGTAGTGAGGAATAATTCCTTGTATCTTTATATTTTTGAATAGATACTATGTTCTATTAAAAAATCATGTTGGACAACCTAGATGTATTTTTTTTGTAATATGGGTGGGTGTTGGTATTTTGGTTTGATTAATACTAGGTAGACAATTGCAATGTAAACAATCTCAATGCTATCTTCTTAATATGCAAAACAAAAAAGTTTTTTGTTGTTTCTAGAATCAAGCACTTATAAATTTCACCTTAGATATTATGAGGGAAAAATGTTAATACAACCTTCATAGACTACAATAAAATAATGACATATAAAATGCATCTTAAATGACCAACATTAAGATACATATTCTAAAGTGAAAGATTGCACATGTAGAGCTAAGTGTTATGAAATTTCAACCCGTTCAAAAAAAAATTCATTAAAAACTTCATATAGGAGTGGAAATTGAAGCACTTAATAAAATTATTCCTTCAATAGAAAATGATAAAGAAATATTCTCTATGAAAAATTAATGTTGAGAGAATTAACTAAAATCCAAAATAAGGGAGATTTTTGGAAGTAAAAGTTAAGGGAAGTGTAGCTATTTAAGTAGAACATAAAATCCTTCATATCCACTAAAAATAATATAAATATTAACATAATCTTTGAAGTTAATATATAGTATTGTCCTAATTTTTGTACTTTGAATTTATGAATTGCATTGTTGTGTTGGTTGCAGATATAAACATAATCTTCGATAACCCTTGTTTTCCATTTTTGTGACTGAATCATTATTATATTAATTTTAATCATATAATATATGCCATCTCTAATACTTTAACCTTGGTGTGTAGAGTAAATATATTTTATAGGTTGTTGCTATAAAATTTGTTTTAAGAAATGACATACTTTGTGAATTCTCATAGATAAATAAAGAGAAATTAAATCAACTATATTTTATTTACATATTAAATATATTTTTATTGAATTTTTTATGAAATGATAATAAATTTATATGAGATAAATCATGAAAAAAATCTAAATTTATGTATAGTTTTGATTTATCAAAATTGTTGGAAATACCAATGGAAAAGTAAACTTTAGGGTAGTGTTGAGGGGGGGGGGGGGGGTTGGGTGAATCAGTGCTTTAAAACTTTAACCATAAAATGTTCACCACAAAATCTCATCATTTAGCATGTAAACTAAAATAGCTAACTACACATGTTCATCCATAGCATGAAACAAATAAAACATAATTACCTAGAAAATCTCCAATGAGAAGGTAAAATTGGGGTGGGGATGACACACACAAATCTTTGTTGTTGCAAAAGTGTATCCAATCAAGGTTGCAAGAATTTTTACCATAAACTATGATCTACCCTATTAAGGGCTTACAAAGTCTATTAAGTCTTACCTCATTAAAAGATTTCAATGCCCTGCTAAAAGTGTGCCTTGTTAGAGGACTTAAACTTGCAATAAAACAAGCACTCGGTTAAGAGATTTACACAAGCCTAATAGGACTAATCTATTAGGATATTTTCTCTGCATCACTTATTAGAATGATTCAACACCATGATCCTTCAGTTAGCACTTTTTTGCTAGATGTTAGATCTTCTCTTTCCTAGTGTGTACTTGATCCTTTTGATCAGATATGTCTTGTTTGTCCTCTCTCTATTTTCTTCTGTTCTTCTTTGACTAATTTTATAACTCATAACATTATCACAACTCCCATAGCCATCATGAATTCTCTCTATACTTAGCATTCATCTCTCTTTCATCTCCTTCTCTTCCTTCACTCTTCCTTCACAGATACAAACTATTTAGTGTTTGTCTCCTTAAGTAAACACAAGTTGGCTAGGATTAGGTTAGAATCAATAGCTCTAGTTGATCCATTTTGCTGCTTAGAACATCCCTTCATTTGATTGAGGCATGTACTACTGATATGACCAGTCTTCAAATTGTAGATGCTCAAAAATGGTTTGCGTTTATGGTTTAATCATGTTTTCATACTAACTCATCCCATTTTCTCATTTCAATAATTTTGATGTTTTGGTCAACTTGATTATATCTCAACAATGTCCATCATCACTTGTATCCTTTTTCACACCAATTGAAAATCATTTTAGGACCATTTAAAATCAGCCTGGAACCATTTCAAATAAACTTGGAATTAGCACACATCCATTCTAATCAATCCAAAACATGTTAGATATCTCCAATCAATCCTCATTTATCCAATTCGAGGCATTGTCATGTCTCTTAGTGCCTTGGAAATATATCAATCTATTAAACCTATTAATTCAACCTCAGTACTGCCATGGCTCTTAGTGCTAGGTCAAACTATCATTCACATCATTTTACCTTTGATATTATCAAGTCTCTCAATATAAGATCATGGCTTTATCAAATCAATTTAATAACATTGACAATGTCCATCGATGTTATTATGATCAACTCTATCAATAAATCTCTATCCTATAGCATTTACAATGCTAGTTAAATGCTACATATCCACGTCATGTGTCCTTGGCATGATTATCAATCTAAATCAATCATTGAATTTGACCATGGCTTTGGTCTACTCATTATCATCTTAGTTGATTTGCACAATCTTCATATTTCATCAAAGGGTATTGTCCCATTTATCAAATCAAATTGGCCAATCATCTACTAATTTTCTCTATATGATTAAATAACCCATAATTTAATCCTATGTCATTTCAATCATTTTTCATCCCAAACTACTAATCATTCTTCCCAGATAACATTTTCAATTAACTAATATTCATTAATTAATTGATTTTTCATTTGCAAACCATATAAATCCTCGATTTGATAAGTCACATTTTCCACCTCTAATTTCCAAATTACTAATTTCCATTTGTGTCGAATAATGAGTTTTTAATTCAAATATTCCACATAATATTGACACAACCTTGACATTATCGTGACACATGGACATCTTACATCATGGATTTTATCCTTACACTTGGCTAAGATATGTCATAATTCATATATTCTTATTCCTTATGCATATCTATATTTATCCATCATTGTCATAGATTCTTGGCTTTAAGTGGCTTTGAGGTGTCACATGACATGTCATAGATCCTTCACCATTTTTAGCCATGTTGACTTCCATGCATCATACAATCATAAATCTGGCATCATGTGATATATGTGTCATGGATTCTCAAAGGAATCTCTTGCCAAGTTTCATATCCAAGGTATCAAGTTCAACACTCCCCTCTTGTGTCATGACCACAAATTGAGAATTCTTCCTCTCATTTCTGGTCCTAAGTCTTAAGTCTTCAGTCCTTTAAGTCCTAAAACTTAAATCCATAACCATCAAGCTTCTAATCACTCTTCTAGTATTCTCATAGAATTATCATATCAAAGGCTTTTTCTTTTCAATTGTATGCATCATAGACAATTGGAGCTACATCATATGGAGAAGAAAGAAGGACATGGGAGCTACAACTAAAGAGGGAGTTTTACTTTATGTTTCTTTCTTTATTTTGGTTGGCTTTCATGGTAGATTAGATGGTTTTTAGTGTATGTTGATTGAGTTTAGTGATTGATCATAGTATGATAGATGTTTAAACCATTTTTTGGTCTACAAATTTGTTAACCTGACATGAATCCATACTTAACTAACTTGGGTTTCTTGCTTTTGTGCTTGTAGGTGCAAGGAAGGAGCTCATTTGGAGGGGTATAATTCTTGTTCTCTCTCCTTTATCAAATCTAGTCTAATTAAGGGGCCTAGTAATATTATTTTTATCTCTCATTTATGTATTCTATTAGCTTTCTATCCTAGGATGCACTCTTCTTTGTTAGGGTGCACTTGGGACCTATAGGATGTAGTTATAGGTGCCTAGGAGTCACCATAACCCCCATCTATTGTTCACATCTTACCAATTGTACTCCAAAATAACATACTATGTCCTTCTAGGCCCGAAGTGCACCAAGGCACACTCTACACTATCTGAGCACATTTGGTTGAGTAGGTTTCAAAATTTCAATTTTTGGGTATTATTTAGGCCTCATTTCCCCATAGTCTGCACTTGATCTCCCAACTATGCACCAAAAATACCAACTACACTCAAACTAGCCCCAAGTGCACCCAGGGTATAGTTAGCATTGTTTGAGTGTAGTTGGGGACTTTTAGAGTCATTCTAGCCTTTTGGGGTGTAGTATGCTTTGTTAGAGCACAACTAGTTCACAAAAAGTACCTATTTTGGTTAGAATCTACATCTAAGGTTTCAATTTCCTTCTAGGACCTAGAGTAGCTGATTTTGTGTTATTGATGATCTATTTTTAGCATGTGGAAATTTTTGGGAGAAGACATTCATTGAAAAACTACAAATTCTTATGAGCAAGACATTGTTGAAGACTTGTGTGCTTGCCCAAACTCTATGTTGTTAGAAAGAATAGTCCACCAAGATAACTCAGAGAGTGGGGGGGGGGGGGGGGGTGAATCAGTTATTCAATAATTAAAACATTTATATTCTTTAAAAAAATATTCAACCAAAGTAAATGACAACCATACAAAGATGCACATAGATAATTACACTAGATATATTCACTAGGGAAACCCTTTATCAAAGGGAAAACCCTGGTGGGAATGATGCCCACAAGATGATGTACTAATATAAATATTTCTTGTTAGAGGATGGAACCTATTAGGATTCTATTACAACATTTAGTACAATGAGTCCCTATTAGGAAACTTTGAATCCATGCTAGGAGATTCTAACCCTGTTAGGAGTTGTGCCAACCCTATTAGGAGTTGTGGTGTAATGTATGCAGGAAGAGCCCACTACTCAAACATGCAATTTCAACTATAAGCAAAGCTCATTATTCAAACAAGTAATTTATTGTTATTTTCTTCTTTCCTTTATCTTATGAACTAGACCAATCACTATCAGACCTTGTAGACCATGTCACGAATCTTGGATCTAAATACCAAATCTCAAATCACTCAACAAAACCTTGGCAATGAAGTTTCCTTCACTTCCACACTACTTTGCTCAACTTCACATTCCATACTCTCTATTTCTTATCATAAATTCACATTAAATTCATTAAATACCATGATAAAGGAAAATTCCTTTCCTTTATACTGAGTCCATAAAACAGTTCTCTAATTTGGCTATTAGACCTTCTCAATTAATTATTATAGGACCACATTAAGAACACATTACACTTAGTGATAACCTTAATCTTCTGCCTTGCAACTTGAATAACTTTCTATACATGCAATATTATGATGAGCGAGCTTAGCCATATTATCCTCAACATGTCTTATCCATGTCCTCAACCTCAATCCTCAAGATATCAACTCTACTAAGAGATATAACAAGTTTACTAGAACATTCCTCTGTAAACTCTATCTTAGAATAGACATCACCAAAACTTACATAACTTCTTCTAGACTTGTTTTTTTTTTTTTGATGTTAAATACATATGAAAAATACTCAAAAGTACCTCCCATAACCTCAGGTGGTTATCATGCTCAACTAGCAATCCATACCAACTTGATCTTTCTACTATTCTTCTATTAGATACCATAGAAGACATCAAACATGCTATGTTGACATTAATGAAAAACTCAGTCATGAATGTAACATATTATCATCAAACCAATCTTCCAACAATTTCTCAATAATATCCCCCTTTGGCATTGATGGCAACATAGATGAAGAACATCTAGTTCCAAGAATACCAAAAAAAGACTATTCATCTTCAAATCCTCTTCATCAATCATACTCCCCCATTGATATACCTCAATGTGCTCAATATTGAACTATTATTTTGCATACTGTGCTTATGTCAAACATCTTCCCTAGCATACTATCAAAGTTTTATCCTTAGAATAATGTTTTTCTTCAATACTTCTCCCCCATTTAGTATAATGCTTTTCATGCCAAACTTCTCCCCCATTGACATCTATGTCAAAGGTTTTTGCAACCAATATCGTTACATCAAACTCTAGAACAACTGATACTTATTTAGCTTGAGTGTCAAAAGAGACTATTCACAACAATATCAACAAGATTCCTAGATGACTCTATCCATCAGAGATACTCCCCCATATAGGAAGCATCAAATCTAATTTAGACAAATAGTGGTTCTCTGTTACTCTAGGCTGATGCATTCTTGCATATTCTACTCTAATGTAGGAAGGGGCATAACCCCAAGCATACCTCTTAAATACTCAAAAATCTCTTTGGGAAGAGGCTTAGTGAATATATATGCAATCTACTAATTTATGCTGACATACTCCACTGGTGCTCTTTCTATCATCCATACTACATGCCCAATTTGCATCAGTATAAGCACTTAGAGTAAAATCATTAGATCTGTTATACCATAATCCAAATTCAAAATTTCCTTCTAGATATCTAAATATCCTTTTCACAATTGCATAATGTGCTTCTCTGGGATCAACTTAGAATCTTGCAACAATTCCGATTGCATTTGCTATATCTAGCCTTGTGCAAGTCAGATATTGCAATCCTTTGATCATAGATCTACACTTCTTTTGTTCAATAGTAGGTGTCTCATCCTTTGTAGATAACTTTTGTCTAGCTACCATAGGTGTTCCAATTGGTTTACATGTTTCAAACTAAAACTTTTCAGTAAATCCTTCAAGTGCTTAGTTTGAGAAATAAAAATTCATTCTTTGTTCTATACTATCTACAATCTTAGGAAATATGTCAT
This sequence comes from Cupressus sempervirens, assembly GCA_028749045.1. NCBI lineage: Eukaryota > Viridiplantae > Streptophyta > Pinopsida > Cupressales > Cupressaceae > Cupressus > Cupressus sempervirens. Next base: position 466,066,390 of record CM053792.1, read on the forward strand.
CTCTCCTATCATACTCATTTCAAATTATTTCTTCATTTCTTCTACAAAATTCTCACTTTTTTCATCTTTTCCTCTAAATATAATGTCATCAACAAATATTTACCAAAATCATCAAACCATCATTAGTTTTTTTCCAATACAGATTACTATCTACCATAACTTTGCTATATCCAAGCTTTGTCAAATGCTTGTCTAACCTTGCATACCAAGTTCTAGGTGCTTGCTTCAATCTATACAATGCTTTCCTTAGTCCACATACTATGTCCTTGTCATCTATACAAGGACATCCTTTAGGCTACTCAACATATACCTCTTCTTGAAGTTCTTCATTTAGAAATGCTGATTTGACATCCATCTGATATACTTTGAATTTCTTCTATGCTACATGGGCAAAGAATAATCTTACTACTTTTATTGGAGCATAAGTCTCCTCATAATCTATTCCTTCTTGCTGTGAGTAACCTTTACATACCAATCTTGCTTTGTTTTTTAAAACTTCTCCTTGCTCCTTCATCTTGTTCTCGAATACCCATTTGGTTCCTATCACATTCTTGTTTGCTAGTCTAGGGACCAATTCCAATGTTCCACTCTTTTCTATCTGATCCAATTCCTCTTTCAAAGTTTGTTTCCAGTAATCATCTTTGCATGGTTCATCTACATTCTTAGGTTCAACTTGAGACATCAAGCATATTTCTTCATTCACTCTACTCCTTGTCATCACACCTTTGTCTTTGCTTCCAATGATCTATTTAGATGGGTGATTCTTTATCATGTTCTTTCCTGAAGTAGGAGTTGCTATCTCAACTCTTGGTTCTACTAAAGGTTCTGAGCATTGTTCCTACCTTAGCTCTCCTTCATTCTGTAAATCATTGTTAGTCTCAATAAATACCTCATCATTCCTTGGCTTAGTAACAACATCATCATCTAAATTGTAATCAACTTCTCTTGTATTCTTAACTTCTCATCAATTCTCACATTTGCATTTTTCATAATAGTCTCAGTTCTCTGTTTATAACATCTATAAGCCTTTCTTTTCAATGAATAACCAATAAACATACCTTCATCATTCCTAGCATCAAACTTACCAATATCATTACCTCTCTTTATGTAACACTTACTTCCAAATATTCTTAAATATTTAACTGTATGTGAGTGACCAAACCATAGTTCATAAGGTGTCTTGTTTGTATCTTTCTTGACTTTTACTTTGTTCATAGTGTAGACTATTGTATTCATAGCTTCTCTCCAAAATGTCTTAGATACATCATTGTCTACTAACATAGCTCTTGCATCTTCTATAATAGACTTGTTCCTTCTCTCTACAATGCCATTCTATTCAAGAGTCTTCAACTTAACTCTTTCTTCTGCTCTAGGATTGGATCTCTATTCTTCAATCTAATTACCATTCTACAAATCATTGTTAATGACAACTTTGACATTTTCATGGTTAGCCTTTTGATCAACAATAGTTACCAAAGCTACTACTTCCTTTTCCTTAAACAATTCAGGCTCATTATCACAGTTATTCAAGAATCTTTCCATACTTGCTTTAAATTCTTCATCTTCATTAGAAATCAAACTCTTTCTAGATTTCCTTATTCTCTTAGGGCATGTAGAAGAAAAATGACCAAACTCTTTACATGTCCAACAAGAAAAAAATTTCATACCTTCAGGTTCTCTCTTTATAAGTAGATCAATACCTTCCTTTATCTTTATGACTTCTTTTGATTTGGATCTATCTTTACTTGTGCTACTATTCTTGTGTATACAATAGAAGGATTATGGATTTGAAAACTCAATATTTTGTTCTTTACAAAAATCTGATAACTCACCAAGAATTTCCATCACTCCGGTGTCGAAGTTTCCTCTATTTAACTTAGGACTATCTTTTCTCACCACTGATCTCCTAAAGCTATTAAGCCTATCCTTCAAGGACCTAATGCTCTAATACCAATTGTTAGAAAGAATAGTCCACCAAGATAATTGAGAGGGGGGTTGAATTAGTTATCCAATAATTAAAACATTTATCTTCTTTAAACAAACTTAACCATTCAACCAAAGTAAATAGTAACATAACAAAGATGCACATAGACAATTACACTAGATAAATTGACTAGGGAAACCCTTGATCAGAGGGAAAACCTCGGTGGGAATGATGCTCACAAGATGTACTAATATAAATATTTCTTGTTAGAAGATGGACCTTGTTAGGAGCCTATTACAAGATTTAGTACAATGAGTCCCTTTTAGGAGACTTTAACTCACTTTTAGGAGATTCCAACCTTGTTAGGAGTTGTGCCAACCTTGTTAGGAGTTGTGGTGTAATGTATGCAAGAAAAGCCCCCTACTCAAGCATGCAATTTCAACTACAAGAAGAGCTCACTACTCAAAGAAGTAATTGACTATTATTTTTTGTCTTTCCTCTATTATTTCTTCTATCATGTCAACTAGATCAATCACTATTATACCTTGTAGACTAGGTCATGAACCTCAGATCCAAATACCAAACCTTGGATTACTCAACAAAACCTCGGCAATGAAGTTTCCTTCACTTTTGCACTACTTTGCTCAACTTCACATTTCACACTCTCTATTGCTTATCATCAATTCACATTACATTCATTCAATACCATGATAAATGAAAATTCCCTTCCTTTATACCGAGTCCATAAAATAATTACTTGATTCAGTTTTTAGACCTTCTCAATCAATTATTATGAGACCACATTATGAACATGTTACACTTAGTGATATCCTTAATCTTCCACCTTGCAACTTGAATAAATTTCCTTACACACAATATTATGACAAGTGAGCTTAGCCACTCATCCTCAACATGTCTTCTCCATGTCCTCAACCTTGATCCTCAAGATATCAACTCTACTAGGAAGTATAACAAGTTTAGCAGAACATGCCTCTGTAAAATCTATCTCAGAATAGACATCATGAAAACTTACATAATTTCTTCTAGAATTATCCTTTCTACTTCTAACATTAACTACATATGCCAGATACTTAGAAGTACATCCCATAATCTCAGGTGGTTATCATGCTCAACTAGCTATCCATATCAACTTGATCTTTTTGCTATTCTCCTATCAGATACTAAAAAAGACTTCAAACATGCTATGTTGACATCAATGAAAAAAATTATTCATGAATGTAACATATCATCATCAAATCAATCTTCCAACAATTTCCCAACATATGTGTGGCTTTTCTATATTAGATAACACTTTGTTTGTTGCACTAAAATGAACTTTCTATACTACTTGGTGTCTATGCATTGTTTAGAACCCTAGGAATTTCATGGATGTATCCTCTCCCCTTGTCATTCATGGATCTTGGGTGCAAGAGAAATCTGTGTAATTTCTATAGAGAGGCCTACCTTAGACCCAAGACTCACCACTTGGTGAGCCCTAGGGGAAAACCTCAAACTAGTAATAGGCCAAAGCTAGGTCAACATTATAGCTACTATAAAAAAATCAATAAAGTTAATGCCATGTCAGTAGTATTGTTGTGTGATAGCTCTCCTCCAGTACCCTTATGGTGTGTCAAACCCTGGTTCTCAGGGCTAGGAGACTTTTTGAGGAAGTTTATGATTCACATACCAAATGGAATGCCCACACTAAATACCTTATTTTAGAGGCCAAATGCCTTTCTATCCACTAGTTTAGGGAGTCACCCATGCCCATAAAGTCATACCACATACTCACAATCCTTAGTGGAGGCAACCATCCCTTAGGAAGTGATGATCCTTGGGCTTCAGATCTTGGTAGCCTAAGAAGTGAATGTGCTGTAAGGGGGAGCCTATGGTGCCAAGATCCTAGATTGTCCACTCTAGATATCTACACTTTTGTTCAAGTGGGAATTCAATGGATATAGTCTTAGAGCCTATGTTGTGGTGTGTCTTTTTAGTTTAACAATAGCTATTTTGGTTTATGGTGTCTTGCATTGTGGATAAACATTAATGAAGATAAAACCAAACTTGCAAATTTACACATTTGATACTATTCAAACACTTGTCAAAATGTTATACCTCTTGTCAAAACATTACAACTTTTGCCAAAACATTGCAAACTTTGTCAAAAACACTTGAAAACTTGAAAAACATGGCAACTTGTAACCTTATAAGTGCTTGGCATGACTTAGATTCCAGCTTTGCATAAAATCCACTTGCATCATTCATTCTTTGAGCTTTATGCTTGCATCTCCTAGGTTTGATATTACATCTTTTTAGTCCTCATTTTTCATCCCTCATCTTTCATTTTTTCATTCCTTAGGGTTCACTTTTCATCCCTTAATCATTGCATTTTAACCCTTAATCTACATCTTTCATCTTCCATCTTGCATCCTTGCATGCTCAACCCTCATCTTGCACACTTTTTCCCTCATTCCATGTGTCCTAAGCATCATTTTAAACTTCCGTTCTAATCATACCACTATCTTATTCCATTTGACTCTCTGGAACATCAATTTGGAAACTATAGAACCCAAAATCACCCTAGTTTCAACCTAGCTTACCAACTGTACTCTAAAACTACCAACTATGCTCTAACTAGCCCTAAGTGCACCATGGGCATAGTTGAATTTGTTTGAGTGCACTTGGTAGTTTGAGAACCTAGTTTAGATTTCCAGATAGCATTTTGAGACCTTAGGAGTGTCATTAGATACCTAGATAGGCCCCCCTTTCCCAACATGTCCTAATCATAATTGTCTTCACTTAGGGATTCACTCCTTGGGTCACAAACCTAATTATACATCTCTTATCCAATCATAACATCATCCCCAACATCCTAAATTTCTAGTATAACAATTTAGGAATCACCTAGTCTAGAATCAACATACATTTAACCCAATCTCCCAATTACACCATGAAACTACCAACTACACTCAAATTGGCCCCAAGTGCAACATAGGTGAAGTTGGTGCTATTGGAGTGCACTTGGTGACCAACAAGACCATTTTGGGCCTCCAAACTACATTCTCAGGTCCTCATTCTGCACATGACCCAAAACTTCATCTTGCACCCCAAACTTCTCTTTTTCATCTTAAGAATTTTTCATGTTTCATGTATAATTAGAATAACCATCATTTTGACCAACCTAAATGTCATTTTGAACCCAAAAACTTTGAACTTAGTAAAAAATTAGAACAAAGTATCAGCCCTAGAGTATCTCCTAATGTTGATGGATGATGGATCTTGAATAGTCCTTTTGTCCTTTTTATCATTTTTCTTTGGTCAAAATATATGTATGACTTGATGGATTTGACCTTGTCATTTTTATCAACTTGATATTTTTTTCTTTTATCTCTTTTTAGTCAAGATCCAAAGTCCATCTTTACAAGGTTAAACTCTTAGACAAAATACTTTCCAAAGATTTGATCCTAAGTTCAAAACCTTGAATGCACCCTTGTCACATCCTTATCACATTCATAGTCTCCCTAAATGTCATTTTTACTTACCTTAGTTTGATATCCCCTTCATCTTTCATTATCGAAAACCTAAGCATCATTTCCAACATCAAACCCCATCAACTTTCCTATCAATCAACTTGTCTTCTTGATTTTATATCCCCATTTTGCATGTCCTAAAATTCATTAAAAACCTCAGTATACCTTCCCTTTCATAATCCAACTTGCATATATGAACCTCTAACATCATTCCTAAGTCCAAAATCTAACCCTAATCTTCATTTTGCATACGATAGGGTCATTTTATTATCCTTTAGTCAAAAACCACAATGACATTTACATTTTCATTTGCATAATTTCCCTAGGATATTTTCATCTTGAATATTAAAACCATAGGTAATTTGGCACTTCCTCACATTTCATAACATCCCTAAACAATTAAAAATCTAAAAAACATTCATATCTTGCATACCCACTTCTAGATTTCTATGTTTTGCCCTATTTTACCAACTGCATCCCTGTTTTACCAACTTCACACTTCAGGTGTGCAATTGGTAGTTTTAGTGCATAGTTGGTAGTTTTAGAGTGCACTTGGTAATTAAAGATTTCATGCTAGGTTCTAGAACCCTAAATTGCATCCTCATACCTTGCATTACATTGCTATACCCTAGAAAATACCCAAAAAACACTCAAATCATTCACATTCTGCATATTGGTCACCATAACAACTTTTTTTCACCAATTGCATACCTTTTTCTTACCAACTGCTTACCTTTAGGTCCTCAAGTGCACTGAGGGAGCACTTGGTACCATCAAAGTGCAGTTGGTAGTTTTGGTGCACACTTGAGAGGCAAAGTGTCCATTTAGGTTTTCCTCCATTACATCTGGATCCTTGGGTATCATGCTAACACTTACAAGGACACAATCAACTCAGAGGCTTGAAGGATTATATAAGCCCTTATTTTTCAATGTATAAACACAACCAAAACCTTGTCTAATACTAAATAAGAGCAAGAAACTTCAAAAAACACTTGACAAGGACCAAACTGAAGCATCACAACCTTGAGTTGTGGACCCATTAAGCATAAACTGACAAAACCCTAAAAATCAAGAAATGGCACAACCAACCCTAAATAGCACATCTACTATAAGGTTTCCTTCAAACACTTTCCCTACACATGGAATGGTTCAATAGAGTCCTTATTTCAAACCCATATTCATACCTACACCACCTAGATGTGGAAGTGTCCCTATAACTCCCAAAGATGAAGAAGCTCACCCATTTGAATTCAGTCAACCTAACACAAGTACCATCAATAACTCAAACATACAAGGTAATTTACACTCAAGAAATGATTCTAATATATATTATGACATCAATGATAAAGAAATAGCTAAGCCTTTCCAAGACAAGACTTTTGACAAAAAACGTTAAACTTTTGGCAGCCCAAGAAATTGTCAAATTTAACCCAAATTTGAAGGGACCTTAGTCCAAATATCAAGACACCCCAACATTCAAAGACATGCAAACCATGGTTAATTTGGACTTGTACAAGAGAAAATAGCCTTTAGAAATTTTAAACACACATATGACACCTATAAGATCTCACCAGGAATCAACCTTTGAGATCCTCCAAAGTACTTTTGAACACATCAACATAAATCCCTTGTTTGATGAACCTCTATCTATCAATGGCAATAAGCCTCTTCCTAAGTATCCCAAGAGAACACTTAGAATTGATCTTAATCAAATAATGTAACAACAAGATGTGCCTAAAGGAACTTTTACTCTAGGGATGCCAAATATACCTCCTTTGGAGGAAAGTCAACAAAGTCCACTCTTGCTCCTAACTTTATCAAATATTGTGACATCAAATGCTATGCAGCCTTCGATGAGAAAAAAATGTGAAACATCCATCACAAAAACACCTATTGACATATAAAGGAAGAGCCTTATCAAAATCTCATCCATTCCCCAAAGGAACAATCTCATTGTCAAATTAACATGATGTCCCAAGGAGAAACATATAGGAGATAAAAGTATCAAAACAACAACCCCAACATCATGTTCAATTCTTAAGGACACAATCAACTTCCAAGACAACAACAACCTACAGTGGTACACAGACTTAACATTTCTAATGCACAACCAAGTGAAAATCCACTTAACATGCATACAACATATCAAAAAAAACAACCACAAAAAAAACTTCACATGGTGCAAGGATCTAATGTCCCTAACACACAACCTAATGTAAACCCACTTTACTTACACAATATCTATCACCAAAAATTCTAACAACAAGCTATGTTTTCCAAACAACAAGAGAAACTTAAACAATAGTTAGAATATTAGAAACATCTAGAGAAACAAATTTCCTATCAACAATATTTTTTGCAACAACAACACATGCCACAATGATCTCAACATATACCTCCACAAAAATAATCTCATACATGGCCTTATAATCAACCAACTGAGGTATCTCAACAGCAACCCAAACAAATGTAACAACAATAACCACAATAAATGATGCAACAACAAACTATGGTACAAAAATCACAATCAATACCACCAGAAGTACCACAACAAGTATGGCAACAAGTGCCACAACAAATACAATTCTTCCTTGGGGGTACCAACATACTGCCACCTCCTAGTGACACATCACCTGAGTCTTCAAATATAGAAATATTACCCAAGTAGACATAGTTTTCACCATAGCAAAAGGTCTACTCAGAGATATAAAAGACTCAAAGAGAAGACTATCATGCAAAACCCTAATGAAGAGTTACTACAACAATTCAAAAAACTATCCAAACAAGTTAAGGCATTGGGAGTTTAGAAGAAATAGGCTCTATACACCAAAAGAGACTTATGTCCTAATCCCTTTGATAAAATTTTGTATATACCTCTATTCCCAAAACATTTTGAGGCACCTAGATTTGAAAAATATCGAGGGAAGGGCAGCCCTATTGATCACATCAAGGAATTCTATACCTCTTGTACTAAACTTAGTGATGAGCCCACCTACCTCATGAGACTATTCTCTCATTTTCTAGGTGGACCCATACTTGAATGGTATTCCAAACTTCCTAGTAACATAAAATTTTGGTCAAAATTAGTATACAAACTCACCTCCCACTTTTCCTTCAAAATTACAAATGAGGTGACACTTTTTGATTTGTGCTCAACTAAACAGATGAAGGGAGAACTAGTTATCACATTCTTATTCTGTTGGAGAAACTTAGTTGGCCAATACCCACTCAACATTCCTAAAGAATAATAAGTTAATCTATGCATTTAAAACCTAGTCCCTAACTTAATGTATGAATTGAGGATCAAAAGTCTAACCACAATTTCCAAGTTGATGAAAAAAGGGCTAGTATTGAAGATGCCCTCATCCATAAGGGTATCCTTAAAATAAACATGCAAAACACCAAAATTATCTAATGACAAGGGAATTTTTTTCTCCAAGAAAAAGAATGTCTAATGATGGTATTGTGGATGCACAAACAATAATGCAACACAATCTCAATTGAATCTAAAAGGTGCAAACCCTACAACTTCACAAACTCCTAATCAAACATGACCTCAATAATAGAAAAGTGAGTCTTCTATGCAAGATAGACCTTGACAACATCCTCAAACCAAAGACAAGAAATTCACACCCTTGAGGATACCTCTTGAGACTACACTGCAAGAATTACTCAATAATAACTTCATGCAGTTACCCCCGATCAAAGACAAACCATTAACTAAGGCCTCTTGGTGGGATGACAACAAATTTTGTGATTACCATCACACCGAAGGACATAAGACCTCATCATGTTTCTATCTAAAAGATACAATACAAGACCTCTTTGAAAATGGTGTGATTACTATAGATCCTTCATTGCCAGCATCTAATTCTCATCATACCATCTTTAAAGATCCTTTGGGTAATCATGAATAAGGAAAAGCCTCTAGTTCAAACTCAAAGTCACAAGCTAATGTGAACTACACATTCACTTATAGATATGACTACACCATAAACTATTTAAATGGGTCTGATTCCTACACATCCACATTCACTTTTAAGGCTGAGGACCCTCATTGTGCTATCACTACATATCATACCAAGATCACTCTACCCAGAGCTCCTTCTAGACCTATGGTCCCAGTTAGACCTAAAACCTCTACTAGAGCTATGACCCTTGATAAACTTGTTAACCCTACTTCTTCAGATTAAAATCTTGTAGACCAACTTGGAAAAACCCCTTCACAAATATCCATCCTAGATTTTCTGCGTGTATCACCCCAGCATCAAAAGATCCTTGACCAAGCTTTAAAAGAGTTAGTAGTCCTAGATAACATTGACGTTACCTAGTTCCAAGCCATGGTTAGGAACCTATCAACATCACAACATATCACCTTTTCCCCTTGAGATATTCCTAAAGATAGACCCAACCACAATGATCCCATTCATCTAAAATTCTTTATCCATAACATCAAGGTTAGATGTGTCTTGATAGATGACAGAGTAGGACTAAACATTCTACCTTAAAAATTTTCAAGGGTTTGGGTTACTTTGAAGAAGATGTAGATCCCTCTTGTAGAATCAAAATAAAGGCATATGATGATGGCAAATGCTTCTCCAAGGGTGCCATCAAATTACCCATTAGATTTGGTCCAACTACTAAGAATACATTGTTCTAGGTCCTAGATATTAAAAAGAATTACAACATGATACTAGGACACCCATGGATCCATGCTATGCAAGTGGTACCTTCTACATATCATCAATGTCTAAAGTTTACCTACAACAATGTGGAGGTTATCATCCTTGGTGATCCAGATCCTTTCTAGTTTTGTCTGAATATGAGAGATGCTATTGTATACCAAGTCCCAACAAATAATGAAGCACAACCTATAGATTCCTTTAAATATGCAGATCTGAATATAATCCTTAGTAAGGCCAAGGAAAAGATGAAGATTGAATATAAAGGGTTTGGAGAATGCTTTATGTCTCAAATATCACACATTAGGGAGTCACCAATTCCTCCCCAATCTTATGGTAAATCACAACTATTGCAAGCACAACATTGTAAGATCAATACACAACATGCCACTTCTATTAGTCTAAATAGTGGTAGTGGCCTACATCAAGAACATTTCTATGGGAATAAATCTATCTGTATTGGGAAAGAAAAGGTAGAAGAAGAACTCACTTTTATATTTGCTAACAACTATGGATCTGGGTTTACTATCATGTAGAAACAAGGCTATGATGGACATAGTAGTCTTGGATCTTAGAAACAAGGAATACTTGAACCTATCACTACAAAAGGATGACCTCCTAGTTTGGGGATTGGATTCAAACCATTAAGAATAGGTCCTCTCAATACTAAGGTACCTACATGTAAGAATAACAATGTTTCAAACAATGAAAAGGCATTTGAGGATACCCAACCTAAAATCAATAATCCTAATGCACTTGACCATATCTTTCTTGACACCAATATTACTATTAAATCCAACCTCCATATATATACCTTCAACTAGAGCCCATTCAAAATTGATGATGACATCCCCTCAAGTTATCCTAAACTATTGGATTGGGACTAGTGTGGACCATTGATCTTTAATCAATTTGACAATGACAATGCTCTTATAAACAACCTAGAACTCTATGAAGGCATTACAATTGATGATCATAAAGAAGCATTTCCTCCTAAATTTAACACATCGACATATTTTGGGGAGGAAAATCCATGTTCCAGTTACAAAATTGAAAGCAAATAAAAAATAACAAGCATAGGTCTCTTGGTGAAAACTAAAAGGCTCCATTAGACCATGAAAAAGAAAAAGCTAAGCCACTCCCAAGGCTACAAGATGAAAAAGATGATGCCATGAATATTAGTGTTCTAGTGTTCAACATGTCATGAAGTCTTTTTGAGTTCTCTTGATCAGCCTTCATGTGGAAAGTTTTTGGTCTCAATCCTCCCAATCCTTATATCCATCTACTTATACCTAAATCCTACTACCTAACTTATCCAACACCCAAAGTCAAATCTCTCTCTACCAAGCCTTTAAGCATGTCATCATCAGTGACATCCTCTATAAAGAATCCTTTGACCAATTTATCCTCAGATGCCTTGATTCGTGAGAGGTAGACACTATCTTACATATAATAAATGATGGTATATCTTGAGACCTTTCCAGTGGTTTGATTTTAGCTATAGACTCAGAATGAATCTTGCATAGTTATGGTCAATCATGGATCCAAATATTATCAGCTAGCAACACCAAGAATAGTTTTCTTTTCAACATTCATCAACAACATTCATGATTCCATCTAAAAGTCCTAAAAAAAAATAAAAAAATGGAAAAAAAAGTCATGAAAAAAAGAAACAAAAAAGTGAAAAAAAAGTCATGAAAAAATGAATTCCTTGATGAAAACCTAGCAAATAGGCATTTGGGCATGAAATTTTGAGTCAAGAGAAAAATTTCATCCAAAAGTGAAAACCTGGCAAACATGTGCTCTAGGCAAGTACCTTGGTGAAAACCTAGAAAATAGGTGCCATGTGTAATAAGTTATGGCTCCTCCATCTATCAAGATTCCATCTAGTTTTTATCCCTTTTATCATTCGAGTAAAAGCACAAACCTTTGTCACCTTTTATAAAGAAACGTGATATAAGAATGTGATAGTTCAACATTAGTGACAAAAAAAATGGTATTTGTGTTTGAAAAATGAAGATGATGTAAATTGATGAAATGTGTAGAATTGGATGAATTTTATGCCTATAATTTTTATAAATTTTTTGAGTAGGAATTTATTCATTTTATTTTATTTTGAAGTCCCTTTTTTAACTATAAAAAATATAGGGTGTATGACATGTATAGCTAGCTATGACATGTATAGCTAGTGCACAAAAAAATAAATAATTATTTTTGATGTATATTTTCTTTGTTATAAGTACTCAAGTTTGACCTTATCAGAATCCAATAGTTTTTTCCTCTCGTCAAAAATTTCCTATCAAATCTATACCTTCTTGAAAAAAAATTACGTATTCGTGAAGAGGATTCTCTCCTCTAGAGATAAATATAATTTTTTAAATTTTTTGATATGATTTACTATTTTTTTCCTTTTTTGAGGGAGCATCTTCTGAAATGTTAAAATATCGACTTATAATACTTTGAGATTATAACATATTATAACTAATCAAAACACTCAAAAATTTATATAATGATGATATTTAATCTGAGATCTATAAAAGGGTATTTTTGGTTTTTGAAAAAAAATGAGTTTTGAAAGAGAAATGAGATTTGACCAAAATAGGTTTTGGTATCACAAACGGTGACACAGATCTGTGCTTTTACCCATTCCCTAATCATATTATTCATATTGAAAGACATCTCTAGTCCTTGATCATGACCCATGAATTGTTTAATATCCCTTTTTTTCTTATCCAAGTGTCACGAGTCTGTACATACTCTAGCTTTGGCCTTTGTACATAGTCTGTGTCTTAAACCCCGATAGGGGCATTTCCCCTTAAACCCACCCTATACTATGACAAGGAGCACACTTGGGGGTCTTCCCTAGGGGCATATCCCCTATACAGTGGGTGAGTTTGAAATTAAAGTAGGGGCATGTCCCTACACATATTTTATCCATTAGATTTATCACATATTAGATTGGAGGTAACACTTTAGAATCCTTTACGATCTTGAAAAAATCCAAAAACTTCAAATAAAATCCTAAAAAAACTCTTAAAAAAATCAAATATGATTCCAAAAAAATCCTAAACAATCACAAAAAATCATGAACAAATTCACTAAAAATCATAAAACATCCTAATCAAATACTAAAAATCATAAAATGTCATGAACAAATTCCTAAAAATCATAAAAAGTCCTAAATAAATTGATAAAAATCATATAATGTCTTGAAAAAAATCACTAAAAATCATAAAAAGTCTTGAAATAAACCCTAAAAATTATAAAATATCCTTAAGAAATGAGTCACACAAAAATATCAAATATCTTCAAAAACCCTAAAAAATCATAAAACCTACCAAAAATTTGCAATAAACCTTGTAAATACTCATTGTGGATAATCACCCCTTTTTGCTTAAATAGTCACACTTTCATAGTCTAAAACTCAAAGCATTGCACTTGAATGAAAAACACACTATTTGAGCAATGTGAACCAACAATATATCCAATGTATCACTATGAACCTATCAACTGAATCAACACACAAACCTATCACATGATCAATCTGTCAAACACTCTTTGAAGACCTAAGACACTAAAAGCAAGTAATAATGGAAAAGAATAGTTTTTGGCTCATGCTATTTAGTGATTTATTTATTTTTGGTTTATTTCTCTTTTATCATGTTCCTATGCCACTCGATGATACCAACTGATCTATGAGAGTCGTTGGGGTGGTTCATGGTTATCTTTCATTTTCTATCTATTAAACATGTAACTTTGAGAGTTTGGGAAATGTATATGCCTCTGGAAGAAAAAGGTCATTCTCTATCTACATCATGCTTATTTACACAAAACATTTGCATTTACGCTCTGGCCCTTATGTCATGATGTATTGCATTTTGTCTGCTATATCACATAAAGCTCCACAAACATATAATGCACTTTATGAAAGAAAAAGGCTTCATCTCATACTAACCAGTCCTCATCCCATCTCCTCTATCTTTTGATATACACTTCATCTTCCAAAATGGTCTTGTACTATAATACACCAAAATTATCTTCATCTTGTATTCCTACTTTCCTCCATCATCAAATGCTATCTGCCAACCATCAATGGCTTTTTGCCAAGTCTAGCCTCAATATAACCTATTTTTGACCAAGATTAACCACATTTGAACATTTTTGACTGATTTCACCCATTTTTTGACCTCTTTCTATCATTTTTTGCATTCACACAAAGTCTTAGGTCATTTCGAGTCTAGTTGGGATGATTTTGGCCCTTGGAGCCTTCTAGGGCATAATTTACACTTTTAGAGTGTAGATGGGCTTCCCAAGTGCACCTAGGACACACATGGTACTGTTATAGCACACTTGGAATTAACAAGTGTGCCCTAGGAACACTTGGGTACATTTTGGGTGCACTTGGGGCAGTTAGATGCCTAAAATTGCTCTTAGAGCCCCTATTTTGCACTCTGGAGCCCATATCTTTTGTGTTTCAACTCCAATTTGCAATCCATTAGTTGTCTTGGATTCATATCTTCATTGTGAAAAAATTGAGATACAATTTCCATTATTTTGTCACATTTGTGATTGGGAACCCATGAAACTACTTATAGGCCCTTGGTCGACCCCCACTTTGTATTCTGGACCCCATAACTTTTGCATCTGAGCTCTGATTTGTGATCTGTTAGTTGCTATGGCTTTGTACTCTCTTTGTCATTAAATTGACCTATCATATGCATATCTTATTTAATTTATTGAGGGGGCACCCATATATATCATCATACCTACTGGGGTATGTTGTCATGGCTTTCTCATCAGTTACTCTTTAACACAACACTCTAAATCACATTGTATCAAAGAGGGAAAAAATATAGATGCTAAAAAATGGTTCAAATCTATAGTTTAATCACATTTTCATATAACTCATCCCATTTTCTCATTTCACTAATTCTGATCTTTTTTCAACTTGATTATATCTCAACAATGTCTGCCATCATTAGTATCCTCTCTTTTACACCAATTGTAGATCATTTTAGCAACATTTTAAATCAACTTAGAATCATTTCAAATCAAACCTAGAATCACCCCAAATTAGTCTTAATCAATCTAAAATGTGTCAGATATCTCCAGTCAATCATCATTTGTTCAACCCAAGGCATTTTCGTGTCTCTCAGTGCCCTGGAAATCTATCAATCTATCAAACCTATCAATCTAACCTTAGTACTGTCATGGCTCTTAGTCCTAGGTCAAACTATCATTCACATCATTTGACCTTTGACATTTTCAAGTCCCTCAATGTTAGATCATGACTTTATCAAATCAATTTAATAACATTGACAATATTCATCGATGTTTTTATAATCAACCCTATCAATCAATCTTGATCTTGTAGCATTTACAATGTTAGTTAAATGTTACATATCCATGTCATGTGTCCTTGACATGATTATCAATCTAAATCAATCATTCAATTTGAGCATGGCTTTGGTCTACCCATCATCATCCTAGTCAATCTACATAATCTTCATATTTCATCCAAGGGTATTGCCACATTTATCAATTCAAATTGGCCAATTATCTAGTAATTTTCTCTATAGGATTAAATAACACATAATTTAATCCTATGTCATTTCAATCATTTTTCATCTCACATTACTAATCATTCTTCCTAGCTAACATTCTCAATTAATTGATATTTATTAATTAATTGATTCATCATTCGCAAACCATGGAAATCCTTGATTTCCTAAGTCACATTTTCCACCTCTAATTTCCAAATTACTAATTTCTATTTGTGTGGAATAATGAGTTTTCAATTCAAATAATCACATAATATTGACACAACCTTGACATCATCATGACACATGGACATCTTACATCATGGATTGTATCCTTACACTTGGCTAAGTTATGTCCTAATCCATATATTGTTATTCCTTATACATATCTATATTTAGCCATCATCATTATAGATTCTTGTCTTTAAGTGGCTTTGAGATGTCACATGATGCATTATAGATCCTCCACCATTTTTAGCCATGTTTACTTCCATGCATCATAAAATCCTACATTTGGAATCTTGTGATATATGTTTCATGGATTTCAAAGGAATCTCATGCCAAGTTGCATATCCAAGGTGACAAGTTAAATGCTCTTCTCTTATGCAATGGCTATAAATTGAGCATT
The DNA here is from genome assembly GCA_028749045.1 of Cupressus sempervirens. Taxonomy (NCBI): domain Eukaryota; kingdom Viridiplantae; phylum Streptophyta; class Pinopsida; order Cupressales; family Cupressaceae; genus Cupressus; species Cupressus sempervirens. The sequence goes on from CM053792.1 coordinate 466,082,694, forward strand.
CTTCCTCTCATTTCTAGTCCTAAGTCCTAAGTCTTGAATCCTAAGTCTTGAGTCCTTCAAGTCCTAACACTTAATCATCAAGCTTCCAATCACTCTTCTAGTATTCTCATAGCATTATCGTATCATAGGCTTTTTCTTTTTAATTGTGTGCATTATAGGCAATTGGAGCTACATGATATGGAGAAGAAAGGAGGACACAGGAGCCGCAACTAAAGAGGGAGTTTTAATTTATGTTGCTTTCTTTATTTTGGTTGGATTTCATGGTAGACTAGATGGCTTTTAGTGTATGTTGATTGAGTTTCATGATTTCTCATAGTATGCTAGATGTTTAACCATTTTCTGGTCCTACACAAACAACTAAATCATGTAGTCTCACTCAACCATCTATTGTAGTTTCCTTTGAAATAACTTTTAATAAAATTCTTAGTAACATGACATAATCTTGACCATAGTGACAACTCTACCTTGTAATTACCTTGGGAGGCATTCTATACAATCATAGCACAAATGCCTAGCACAAGAATATGCCAAAAAAGATTCTTCATCAATAAAAAAGAACTGAGAGTAGTTACAAACTTCTAAATTAAATATTAATTATTAAATCATAAAATAAAAAAGAATTTCTGAAATAATAGCTGGCCAAAATAATAGGAAGCCAAATGGAGGCTGAAATAGTAGGCCTCAAAAAAAAAAGTAGGACTTGAAAAAATAGGGACCAAAAAATAGGGCTTGAAAAAATAGGGGCAAAGTAATTTCAATATGATTTTATTTTTTGTTAAATATAATTTTGCATGCACATTCATGCCTATTTTTTGTGGGGAGTGGGGGAATTTGAAAAAAATTCATGGAATGTGAAGAGATGTCTATTGGGGGATATGAGGAGCCTCTCAGAAGTTATAAAACAGAGGCTCCTCATTTCATTTTCATTTTATGTTTTTGCAGGAAGGAAGAGGTGGAGGTTATTGGAGGATTAGATTGGAGTTTTTGAATAGGAGTAGATTGAAGTTTTGGAGTAACTTTTTTGTAGGTGAGATTTCTATTTTTTACTTATATTTTCATTTAGATTTAGATGTAGATTTAAATTGAAATTCAAAATTAGTTATAATATTCTACTTTGATTTAGATTTCAATTTTAATTAGTTTCATTTAGATTTAGAATTCTATTCATAACTATTTAGGCTTGCATTTAATAGTTTAGTCTTGCATGTTTGATTTAGATTTAGATTTGTATTCAAAATCTATTTGACTTATATATTTTATAATACTTTTCATTTACCTATTTTAAAGTGCATGTTTCAAATTAGTTTTATATTTGCATGTTTCATATTAGTTTTAGATTTGCATATTTCAAAATAGTTTTGGTTTGCATGCTTTAGATTTGAATGTTTCATAATAGTTTTACATTTGCACGTTTCTAAGTATTTATATTTTCATGTTTCAAAGTATAATTTTATCATTAATTTGGATGAGAATGCCACCATATCAATACAATTTGTATTTTATTGAAGTTAATGATTTATTTAAAGTAGATGAATCATATATTTAGTATATATTTTATCATTATTGAATTATAAAATAAAATAAAATTCTCAAAATAATAGCTGTCCAAAATAATATTAAGCCAAATGGATGCCAAAATAATAGGGCCCGAAAAGACGGGCCAAAAAAGAGGAACCAAAAAATAGGACTCGAAAAAATAAGGCCAAAAAAATAGAACCCAAGAAAATAGGACTGAAATAACTTAATTAAAATTTTAAATACAAAACATTTTCTTTTTGTTAAATATATTTTTGCATGCAAATTCATGCTTATTTTTTGTGAGGAATGGGGGAATTTGAAAAAAATTTGTGGAATGTCAAAAGACATCTATTGGGGGATATGAGGGTTCTCTCATAAATTATAAAACAAATGCTCCTCATTTCATTTTCATTTTGTGTTTTTACAAGGAGGAAGAGATGGAGATTATTGGAGCAAATTAGAGTTTTTGAAGAGGAGTAGATTAAAGTTTCACATAGTTTAGCCTTGTATGTTTGATTTAGATTTAGGGTTCAAAAACTATTTGATTTAGATATTTGATAATACATTTCTTTTGCAGATTTTTAATGTGCATGTTTCAATTTAGTTTTACATTTCCATGTTTTACATTAGTTTTAGATTTGCACATTGCAAAATACTTTTAGTTTCCATGTTTTAGATTTGTATGTTTCATAATAGTTTTATATTTGCATGTTTCAAAATATTTATATTTTTAATGTTTCATAATTAAATTTAATTTTTGATGTGGAGAGCAAGGTCACCTTATCAATAAAATTTGTATTTCATTAAAGTTAATGATTAATTTTAATTTAAAATAAACAAATCATATATTTAAAATAACATAAATAAAAAATTATTTGATTTAGATATTTGATAATACATTTCTTTTGCAGATTTTTAATGTGCATGTTTCAATTTAGTTTTACATTTCCATGTTTTACATTAGTTTTAGATTTTCATATTTCAAAATACTTTTAGTTTCCATGTTTTAGATTTGTATGTTTCATAATAGTTTTATATTTGCATGTTTCAAAATATTTATATTTTTAATGTTTCATAATTAAATTTAATTGTTGATGTGGAAAGCAAGGTCAACTTATCAATAGAATTTGTATTTCATTAAAATTAATGATTAATTTAAAATAAACAAATCATATATTTAGTTTATATTTTGTCATTATTTAATTAGATTATATATGTGTTTTATTTAAATATTTTTTATTATATATGTGTTTTATTTAAATATATATGTATATACACATATATATATATATATATGTATATACACATATATATATATATATGTATATACATATATGTATATATATATATATGTATATATATACTATATATATATGTATATATATATACATATATATATACATGTATATATATACATGTATATACATATATATATATACATATATATATACATATATATATACATATATATGTATATATATATGTATATATATACATATATATATATATATACATGTATATATATACATATATATATACATGTATATATACATATATATATATATACATGTATATATATACATATATATATATACATGTATATATATATATATATATATGTATATATATATATATATGTATATATACATATATATATATATATATATGTATATATATATATATATGTTTGTAATGTTTGAAAAATGGAAGAAAATGGCACCATATTTCAAACATTACAATCTAACTATTTCATTTGAAATAGTTTTGATTTTAATTTATGTTATTTTGAACATTATTCATTTTAAAGAATTTTTGTTAACTATTAATACTTTTTCATTCTGATTATTTCCATATGTTAATTTTTGTTTATAAGTTTGTTGGTTACTATTTTAGTTATGGATACCTTGAATAGAGAATCAAACATTATTGGATACTAGATCTTGACTACTTTAATGATCTCAAATAATTTCTTCAAGATCAAGTTTGACAAATGCCTAAAAATAATTAAAGAGGCGTACACAACTATAATTAAAGTTGTAGAGAAACAATATTTCCAATTGACTATGTTGAGGAAATGGAAGAAATGCATATGGAAGATGCATAAAAATTTCTATGTGACACATCTACAAAAGTGGATGGGTTTCCCTCAATGATGAAAGAAGTATTTCACAATCATTGTTCAAATAAAGGTCACAAAAGAATCCTAATAACTGAAGAATGTGACATGTATTTACACCATCACAGATATTTTTTTTTGTATATAGTTCATTCTTGTTTCTGGTTTCAAATTTTTAATTCTAATTAGTTGTATTGGTAGTTTTATTTCCCCATTGTTCAATGTAACGTTCATGGAGAAGAGAACAAGACAAAATAAATTTATTGTTGTACAAAAAATGTCTTCAATAGATGTGGCTACTAAATATGTTAATTAAGAAAGAACATCATAAATCTAAATAGATTCCTTAATGATAGGAATATTAACTGATTACAATTCTTAATCATTGCAATAAAAATTGCATTAGCATTATTAAAAATTCAACAATATATAATGTTCTTACATCATCATGGATAAATAATTTTCATAAAATTGACTCTTATATATTCTTTCACACTTTTAACATCATCTAAATTGTTGTGTTGGGACTTATAATTTCCCTTTCATGAATTAATTTTTCCACTATTCGAGTCATTTGTATAACATATATCCCAAATTTGACCATAGTTGTACTCCAGATATTCCAACACTATACCTAAATCTCATACTTCCCTTAACCACATCCCTTATTTTAGTGTAACATTTAACCACTTATTAACCCTAACCATAACACCGAGTGTCATATAAATGAAATTATAAACGTTGGATCCTAACTTTAACTCTTACTCTATATATGATTGTACTAATCATGTAGTAAATTATATACCTTAGCCTAACCCTATATGTACAAATAACTAGAAATAATATTATATTTTTATAAGTGAGAATATGTATATACACACACCCAAAGAGAGAGAGAGAGAGAGCATACCTGTAGACAAGAAGGAGCTCATATTATGTTTCTTATAGAGACATGTTTTATGTAGAGAGAGAGAGAGAGAGAGAGAGAGAGAGAGAGAGAGAGAGAGAGAGAGAGAGAGAGAGAGAGAGAGAGAGAGAGAGAGAGAGAGAGAGATTATGAGGTGTATCTAGAGAGCAAAGAAAGAGAGAGAGATTAGGGGTATATCTAGAGAGCATAAAGGGAGAGAGATTAGGAGTATCTAGAAAGAAGGGTGAGAGAGATAAGTGGGTGTATCTAGAGATTAGAGAGATCGATTACAGGGCATATCTAGAGACTAGAGAGAGAGGGTATATTTAGATAGTGGGGGGACATATTAATTGGTGTAGTTAGAGAGAGAGAGGGAGAGAGAGAGGGCAAGGAGGGATTACATTATTAAAATGGTTAATAACTTGTATAACAATAGCACTAATCATGGGAACTATAATAGAACAAACCCACATTAAAGTTTAACATGTCAGTTATCCTAACACCAAGGTAAAGTGTAATAATAGCACTAACATTAGCTATAATATGATTAGTAACCCAAAAATTACCTTAACCACAATAATAACACAAACCCTAACTCTAACTCTAACTAGATAATTCTAAATTTAACCCTAACCGTAATCATAACCCTATCTCTAACTCTAACTCTAACTCTAATTCTCTCCCTAACCCTAACCTTAACCCTTTATAATCCTAAATCTAATGCTAATTCTAACCCTAACCCTAATTCTAGCCCTAACCCTAAGCCTTACTATAACTCTAATCCTAACTCTAATTCTAACTCTAATGCTAATTCTAACCTTAAATCTAACCCTAATTTTAACCCATATTCTAACTCTAACCCTAACTCTAACTCCAAATCTATCTCTAGCCCTACCCCTAATTCTAACCCTAACTCTAATTCTAACTCTAACCCCAACCCTAATTCTAACCCTAATTCTAGCCCTAACAAGAACCCTAACTCTAATTCAAATCCTATCCCTCACCCTAATTTTCATCCTTATGCTAACCTCAACTCTAACTCTAACCCTAACCCTATCCTTAACACTAACCCTAACCTTAATTCTAACCTTAACCCTAACCTTAACTCTAAATCTAATCCTAACCCTAAACTTAACACTAACCTTAACCATAAACATTAATTTGTCCCTAACTCTAACCCTAAATATAACTCTACCATAATTGAACTCTAACCATAACTTTAATCCTGGCTCAAAAATTAACCCTAATCGTAACTCTAGAACCTTAACCCTTACTCAAGCTCTAACCCTAACCCTAACCCTAGCCCTACTATAACCCTAACCCTAACCATAACCATAAGTCTAACCCTAACCTTAACCATAAGCATAACTCTAACCCTAAACTTAACCATAAACATAACTCTAACCCTAAATCTAACTCTACCATAATTAGACTCTAACCCTAACCCTAACCCTAAATTTAATCCTAACTAAAACCCTAACCCTAATCCTAAATCCAACTTTAACTCTGACTCAAACCCTAACCCTATCCCTACAATAACCCTAACTCAAGCCCTATAATAACCCTAACCCTAACCATAACCATAACCATAACTCTAACCCTAAACTTAAACATGAGCATAACTCTAACCCTAAATCTAACTCTACCATAATTGGACTCCAACCCTAACCCTAACCCTAACTTTAATCCTAACTCAAACCCTAACCTTGACTCTTACCTTAACCCTTACTCAAATCCTAACCCTAGCCTTACTATAACACTAACCCTAACCATAACCATAACTCTAACCCTAACCTTAACCATGACCATAACTCTAACCTTAACCTTAACCATAAACATAGCTCTAATCCGAACCTTAACCATAACTCTAACAATAACCATAACCATAACTCTAACCCTAACCTTAACCATAACTCAAACCCTAACCCTAATTCCAACCCTAACCCTAATGCTAACCCTAACCCTTATTCTATCCCTAAGGTTAACATTAACTGTAATGGTAACTTTGCCCCTAACCATATATCTATGTTTGACTATAACATTTTACATTACAATATGCCAAAAATAAAATTACTTTTTTAAAATCTAAATTAAACTCCATAAATTAAATTTAAAAAAAATAAAAAATTGAAGCATAATTTTATAGTAACTTTATACAACTCTAATTAAAATTAATTAACAATTTTATAATAACCTTATCAAAATATAAATAAAAAGTAAATGTTTTTCCTATTGCTCTGCGACTACCATTAGCTTATATATACCTATATATATTACGCCAAGAGTAATCATTCTCAAGGCGCCTATTTTTTTCATAAATCCCAATTTTGATTAAAATAACCTTGGGATTAAATAAAAATAGGTGCCTCGAGAACAATTACTCTTGGCATTATATATATATATATATATATATATATATATATATATATATATATATATATATATATATATATATATATATATATATATATATATATATATATATATATATATATATATATATATATATATATATATATATATATATATATATATATATAAGCCAGTGTAATCCCAATTATAGGTTTTTCAATTTTGTTGTACCTTTGTCTACTTGTTTGATTTCCAATTGGCATTAGATTTGAATTCATATGCTTTGTGCCCATACTTTTGACAATTGTGGCAATATTTGTCAAATATTTGTGTGCTTAAGGTCTTGGTCTTGCTTTCATGTGCCTGATGTCTATTCTTGTTGCACTTATGATTGTAACCCTTAAATTTATGCTGAGGGTTCTGATTTGCATTGTTGCTCTTGCAAACATTTGTGATATGACATAACTTTCCACAATTATGATAGGTGGGTTTATAGTTCTTACCTTTGTTTTTTATTTGTTCACCACTTTTATATTATTCTCCTTCCTAAGTGTTGGTGTATTCAAATCCAGTAGTATCATTTTTAGATCTAGGAGATCTCATTAGTCTCTCAAAGTATTTAATGGCTTCACTAGGTTTGTTAAGGCTTTTAAAAATCCCTTTTTTTTCCCAGTTCATTCCTCACTTGTTCATTATATAGTTTAGAATTTTTATCTCAATATCCTTTCCATTTAATTCATGATTTACAATCATTAATTGATTCATTATATCCAATTGCATGTTAATAATCCTTTGTACCTTTGATGTCTTCTCTTCTAGTTTGTTGGTGAGTGTCCTTTTGTTATCTTCAATCATGACCTTGTCTTCCTCAAATTCCATTTTCTACTCTGTCACCTCACATAGCAATACTAATTGGACTTCTTGTTCTATCCTAAGATTTTTGACCTCTTCAGTTAGGGAACCATTCTTTTCCATCAGATCTACAACTACTACATCAAATTCACTTGAGTTTCCATTTGTAAACAATTCATCACTATCTTCCTCTTGGTAGTGTGTGTCACTTTTCTCAATAACTATCTCTTTCCTTCTCTTTAATGAATGTTGTAGTTCATCTCTTGCTTCCATGAGTTGGTGTAGGGAAAGCTGAATTACAATCTTTTGGTTCTTAATGGTCTTTCCCAACTTGTAGACTTCCATCTTTAAGGTCTTTCCCAACTTGTAGGCTTCCATCTTTAAGATCTTTCCTCAAAGCTATAAAACTTTCCTTTTCAAAGAACAAGGATCTAATACCAATTTTTAGAAATAACAATAGGAAAGTAAATTTTTTTTTTTTTTGCGGGGGGGGGGGGAGGGGTTGGGGGGGTTTGGGCGAATCAATACTTTAAAACTTTAACCATAAAACATTCACCACACATCCATCTCATCATTTAGCATGTAAACTGAAATAGCTAACTACACATGTCCACCCATAGCATGAAACAAATAACACATAACATAATGAGTTTGCTAGAAATCCTCCAATGAGAAGGTAAAACTAGGGTGGTGATGACACCCACAAATCTTTATTGTTGCAACTGTAAAGTGTATTCAATGAATCCTACAAGAAGTTTGACCATTAATTATGATCTACCCTATGAAAGGTAAAGGCTTACAAAGACTATTAAGTCTCACTCTGTTAAAGGATTTCAATACCCTGCTAAAAGTGTGCCTTTTTAGAGGACATAAACTTGGAATAAAACAAGCACTCACTTAAGAAATTTACAAAAGCCTATTAGAACTACTCTGTTAGGATATTTTATTTGTATCACTTGTTAGAATGATTCAACACCATGATAATTCAATTAGCACCTTGTTGCTAGATGTCAGATATTCTCTTTCCTAGTGTGTACTTGATCCTTCTAATCCAATATGCCTCCTTTTTCCTCTCTCTACTTTCCTATTTTCTTGTCTAACTAATTCTACAATTCATACCATTGTCACAACTTCCATAGTCATCATGAATACTCTCTCTACTTAGCATTCATCTCTCTTGCATCTCCTTCTCTTCCTTCACACATACAAATTGTTTAGGGTTTGTCTCCTTAAGTAAACATATGTTGGATACGGCTAGGCTAGAATCAATAGCCATGGTTAATCCATTTTTCCACTAAGAATTTCCCTTAATTTGATTGGTTGCATGTAATACATAGTGATTCATAATATACACCTATATACATCTTCTAGAATTGTAAAACAACCCTTAAGTTAGTCCAAAAATGGTTTCCATAGAAGTTTGTGCCATTACAAATAACTATGTCCAAAACTATTCACTCAACAATTGAAGTCTCTAATGCTCAACATTCACTATATCTTCAATGATGTAACTTGGTTCCTAAATGACTTAGCATACTCTATTTACTCAGCTCTTGAGTGACTTGGCACTCACTATCTGCTTAGCATATACTGGTACTTGGCATTGACTATGTATATTACTCAACATGTATTGGTTGGCACCTTATGCTTGGCATGATTTGATCACTTAGCTTGTATTGATTGCCTAGCTTGCTCTAAATACTTGGCTTGCACTGCAATTTTGCTAAATAATAACTAAGTGTGTTGTCACTACCTTGTCAAAACCAATATGAGATTAACAAAAAAAAGATAATGTGGTCTTACAAAGTGTCTGGTCAAAATTTTAATGTGACAGTGACATTGGCACAACAAACCCTCCAGCTCCACATGAGAACTTTTGACTTGGAGCTATGAAATAATGAGGCCATGAATGGGGGAACTCATCCCCCTATTTTAAAGTTTACACTCAAAGCCTATGATTCACCCTGTAGGAATATGGTGAGGGACAACAACAATAACAACAAAAACAACAAAAACAACACTTAATGAACACATTAATTAGTGAATCCAAAAGATAATATGGTATATATTATACAATAGTAGACATAGTAAATTTTTTAAAAATAGAAATAGAATATTATAATTTAACACTTTGACATTAAATTTTATTTACTAGTCAACAATAAAATATCAAAATATGAACAACCTTTTTACATGATAAGTTTGATTATTAACATAAAAAATAAAACTTAAGGAAATCAATGTACTCACTTTTTAAAACTATTTGTGGAACTTTTAGCCATTAATTTTCTTTTTTCCTTGCAATAATCTTGATCATTATTTTGGTGTAAACTTAATTACAAAGGAATGTACTTTAAAAAAAAAATTTAAATATTTTATCATAGAACCGCTAGATCACTATAATAAATGTAAATGGATATTGATGGGTGACTAAAAATATTATTTATAAGTTTTTACATTTGAGATTTTATTATTGTGTTAGTGATCATTAAAGTTGGAGGGTTTACATGTGAGAGTTTATTTCGTGTGTTAGTGATGAAGGGCACTCACTTTATTAACACAAACACAAATAATAAAATAGAGAAACCATAAACTACAAGAACATAAAACTTGATTTCAATTATATCTAATGAAATGAAATTAAAATATTTAGAAATATGACATGTAAAGCCACATGTGCATTTCCTTACAATATTTAGCAAGCTAGAGCCACCATATACATCCCTAGAACTATACTAGATAAACCTAAGAGCCTTCATTACATAGGTGATTTTATCTTCCCAAGAAGGTTCAAGAAATTTTAACCCCTAGACTTTGAGGTTGAGTATCCCTAATACATTTTTATTCATATTTTATATATTTGTAATAGGCCCTAAAAATTTTAGAACTCAAATAAAAATTTGAAATAATTTCATTTCTTTCCTATTTTAGGTAGTACAACTTCCAAAGACCATACTCATTGCCAATTTCTTTGATTGACTATTAGAATATTAGAAAAGGAGAAAATTAATATACGATTCCTAACTCGACAAGCTCTATTTATTTGACTTTGTAAATCTTTTTGAGCATCTAAATCCTTCAAAATTAAGTTCAAAGTTTCTACACCCTATTGTTAGTACCAATTTTTTTCAATATTTTCAAAAATAGACTTGGTCTTGCAATGATACTTTCCCAAAAGTTTGATATATCCAAAGTGAATCTCCAAGGAAGAAACCAAAACATTTAAAGCTTAGATGACCAACTTACTAGTCTTAAGGAATCAAATTACTGGGGGCAGGGGGTGAACTAGTAATCAAATGACTAAATAAATTTTCAACCTTTAAACCCTTTTCACAAGAATAACTTAATAACATAAAATTAAAACTTCGTACAAATTAATACATCCATAAAATTGACACAAAAAATGGTATTGCAGAAACCCAACTTGGATGAAAAGCACGATGGGAATTAGTTCCCACAAATTTTGCACTCTTCTGAAGTACAACCTGTGAGGAGCTCAACCCTATTTGGAGTTACAAAGACATTGTTAGGTGCCACCAATTCAAAGAATTTACATCTATCCCTATAGGAGCTTCACCCTATTTGGAGTATCCTAGTTAAATAACTTTAAATACTAATAAAAGTTCCACCCTAATAAAGGATTTACAATAATGGACATGTTACGATCCATCTGGTTAAGGGATTTTACTACTGCAAATGTTATGGCACAACATAATGAATGATCTATACTATCTCTGCTTGATCATATCCTCTATATCTCAAACACACTACACAACATACTCAACTCTAACCTAGTTTGGTCATAACTTGCACCCTTCACCACACTTGTCCAAATTTGATCAACAATAATAAATTATTCATCCTCCACTAATGTATATTGGACTTTCAAGTCCACAACCTTAATCAAGCCCCAAATTTGAATCAATGTGTATTTCAAATATCCTACTCATATCCAACATGCTATAAGAAAAATTGTTAAAACATAAAACACATTTTCAAGGCCATACCATCTAATGAGGCCAATTATTGCCTCTATTTTATATTAATTTTAATACTCTATTTTTAATACTGCCAGGACATTTGTGAACTCATAACTAGTTAAACTTATGATGAAGTCTTGAAAGAACTATTAAACCATGGGTAGATAGTTATATCATAGTTTGCCAATATTATACATATAATGGAGTATTTCATATAAACATCAGAATGTGCGTTCTAATATCTAGATTTAGTTTGATTATGCTTATTTGCATAAATATTTATGCATCACAACTAACTTGCTAGGAAAGGAAGAAGCTGGAGTGTGGTCATCAACATTCAAGAAGGAGTTTTAAGGCCCAACTATGGTAGAGGAATCATTATGGCACTAGAAGACATGCCTACTACAAAGGAAGAGCCATTCTTTGAGGAATGTAGCGATGAAGTGTTGCTATATTCCCTCTGCATTTACTATTGTGCTAAATTGGTTACCCAAACTTTATTGCTTATTTTGCAGGCTGTTATATTTCCCTCTTCTTCTCTAGTAGATCATTAGTCAGTTTGTTTTCTTTTTTGTTTTAGAATATGTGTCAATCCTCTATTTATAAGGATTGGATTGATAGTTTAAAAAGGTTGGAAAAGTTTATGGAAAAACATTGTTGTATCTTGTAGCGAGTTATCTGTAGTTTTATGTATTATTCTTATATAAGGAGTTTTTGAAATATATTGAAGTAATTCTTGGTTTACATTTTGTGTTAGTAGATTAGTAGAAGCAAACCAAGGGGGCCCACTTGGGAGGTGGATTAGAGTAGAGTAGTGTAGATTTACTTTTAGCATTTCTAGTATTTTAGATAGAAGTTACAATTTCTTCTTGAAGCATCATACTTTGTGAATGTTCTTGTAGCATCTACAAGAGCAGTTATAGTGGATGGTCTAGGTTGAAATATAGGTTAGCATAGAGTTGCATTTTCAGCATTCATTTCAGTAAGGAGTTAAGTGTGTTACTTTCCCACAACACTAGTGTAAGTTCTTTATATGCATTTTAATTTCCTACAACATAAGCATAATGACTCTTCAAGGAAGCCTACCATTTCAAGTATACGTCCTTGGGTTGACAAATTAAATGCATCTCATGGTGGGAAAAGTAATCCTTATATTGAATAAACTATTCCTAAGTAAGGATTTGGGCATGATTATCATGCACCTATTGTGAGGTTTACCACTATCCAATTTGTTAATTTACATAGAATTTTGTGTCAAGAGGTCAAACATGTTTTGACCAAACACTTGCTTCCTCTAGAATCTTCTCTATACACTATCATCGAGAAATGTGATGCTAGAACATCACCTTCAATTGTGAAGACACTCACAGATCATGAGAGTCAAATAAATCCATTACAACCTCAACATAGATCATTAATCATTGATTCTCCAACTATTACTCAAGAACACAATAAACTTTAACAAGTTCAAAAAATTTATTAATGTTTTCCAATCACATGTCCTTACACTGATCATACTAATGAGTTATGATCATAAATATATCATCTAAATAGTGTTATTTAATATCTATTTTGATCACTCCCCTTGATTCCTCATAAATTCTATGAACTAATCAAATCACATATTGCTTGTCACTAATTACTCTAGTAGTTGCATTGTCAATTCACCGAATTACATCTATCTTCTCTTTATTAGTAGTGGTCATTCCATGGACCCTCAAAGATATCCTTGAATTTCTCGTAAGGATCACAACCTCTAAAACTCACTGTAACACCTTATTCATAATGTTTATTCTAGGAAACATACTAAGAACACTAGGTTAATAGTTGGCACCAATGCTAACACACTAATTGATTAGCATGAAATCAAATTTGTACCATGACATCACTAACATCACTTTCATCACTATTGAGCTATTATTTTGCACGATTCTTAGCAACATGAATCCTTTCAAACTCCTCTCTTGGAAATCTAATCTAGGATAAACTCCAAGGTTCTAGGAAATCTTTTGACATACTGGAATCCACTCAGTTTAAGATAAATGTACTTGTTCATAGGGAGGCCTTTTCTAGTTCTAAACAATTTCAAATAAGATGTTGAATCTGCTTGCTATCTCAAAAGAAAAACCACAAAAGAAGAAATTTTTATTTCTTTTCTATTTTTTAATGAATGCAATTTAACAATACAACTATATGAATTCCTAAATTAACCAAGTGTTTGTAAAAGCAAATAACGAAGATAGGGTAATAAGAAGTTAAAGAAAATGAATTTGAGAAATAAATTCCTAATGGACATAAGCTACAAAAACAACACATCTACAAGTTAAACCTTTGAAAAGATTGGTAGGTAACCAATGAAAATAGGAGTAGTGCTTCCTTAATTCTATTGATGCAATCATCGATGAAAATTTAGTAACCATAAGATGTTTCACTTTTCATCATGTTGGTATAAATACATATTCACTATTTACACTTACTTAAGTTTACTTAGGTTAATGCATTATTTAATTAGTTTGCATTATTTTATTATTTTTATTTGTGAGACACTTAGGAGTTTGCACACCTTTTTGAGTTGTCATGTTGACAACACAGGAGTATGCAACTCTATTTTAGCACATGGTGTCTACAACACTGATTTGCATGTCACACCCTTGTAAGCTTATCCTCTCATCACCGCAATTACTTCCATGCTTAATGGAGGATAACCAATATTTGGTGGACATGTGCCTAGTTGTATGACACATCATGGTGTTGATTACGAGGCATTATAGATGTATCTTAGAGGCCTTTATATCCAGACACTCCTAGAATGAGCGAAAATCAAGTCTGGAATGAGCCCAAAATGCCTCCAAACCCCTTAAAAGAGGGCATAACTATAACTCACATCCAAGAGAGGTTAATGAAACATATTTTAATAATAATTTTCATTTATTAGTCCAACAGTTTCCAAAGATTAACCCCCTTTTTCCGAAACTTCACTTTCTTGGGCCTGCCTGCCTTAGCAAAGATTATTATTTTTTAATTATTTGAAAATGGGACATGACAAGTCCTCCCCTCCCAATAATTGCTTGTCCTCAAGCAATGGCTGAACAATAAACCAATCAATCCACCTGGATCCCAAATGTAGTCATGAACTATACTACTACCAATTAACACAGGCTCCTGCAATATCCTCTGCAATATGACCAAGAGGAATCCATAATCAAATTGAAAATTATAGCTCAACCAAACTCCAAAATCACCACTACCACAATCAAAAACCCATTAGGCACAAACTCTTAGAACATTAGAACCCAAGTAAAGTGGACAAATCAAACTACCAACACAGTAAATACCATCAACGCATCCCACTGGCCCATATGGAATGTACAATCCAACTCTGCAACAATGGTGAACCCTCTCGAATGAAACTGTACCAAGTATGGAGAATCCACACACTATGCAACTCCTGTAGTCAACACAACTCTGCAAATCATCAGCCACTATCTCATAACCATAACTCCCATACATTGCTGATGGTGAAAAGACATTACAAGATAAAGAGTAAGAAATGGAATCCAAACCAAATTTGTCTGCCATCAACTCCTCAGCACAAGGATCAAATGCTAACTGATGTACATACCCTGCAATATAATGTTGATAAAAAAAACCAACCTCAATCAACAGCTCACCATGAAGAAGTGATACAACCCACTGTGACTGATCACCAGCTAAGTCAAGAGATGTCATAGCCAAAGGAGTAGAATCAATAAAAACACCTGCTAAAGCATCACTCCAAAACTCCTGCTCTAAGTCATGTATTATCAACCTTTCAATTGTAGGACCTATCACCATGTCATGCCCATCACAACTCTCATCCCGAGGCATCAAACTATCCCATAACTGATGATAAGCACTAGGAACCAAAGTACATCTCTGTATCATCATCTCAACAACATGGTCATCAAAGGTAGATAGATGAGCATACCTCATAGTGTAATGCCGATAGAATGCACCAATCTCAGTCAGTGGCTCAGACTGCAATCCAGATGTAACTAACTGCAATCGATCATTAACCAAGTTGGAACTGACTACTAAATCTGAAGACATTGCGAAGGGAGTAGTATTACTAGTAGGAACCATGCCAACTATCAGCTCACCAATGTCACACATGGTCTTTGATACAACATCTCTAGTCTTCGTGCCATTAGTACTAGAGGTCACCACCATGTCAGGCACACCACAAAAATCTGCTACAGCACCCAACTCAATTGAACTTGACTCTAGTGGGAATGAACCTGATATGCCAATGTTAGTATCAAGGATGGATGCATCCCCATCTCCACTGTCTCTAACAATCTCAGCCATGGACATCCTCGGATCACCAAACACCACAGCTTGTGACTATATAGAATTAGGTAAAGACTGTAGTCGCTCTAACTCCATGGTCACCTTAGCCAAATGAAACTATGACTCCTTGAGAGCCAACTGTGTACTCTCAAGAATCTCAGAAGTCACCTCAAGCTGCTCAGTAAGCTCACTCACCTCATCTTCCTTGGCCAACAATGCATCATATGCTGTACTGCCCCACTCCATAAGATAATCTCTGTCAGCTACCAACTACATATAATTTTGTCTCAAAAGCTGAATAGCCTCCCATAAAGAGTGGATCTTTGTCAAGGAAAGATAACTTCCTCCCTGCTCATCACTAGTAGGAGAACCCCATCCATAAACTGCTAACAACTGACGAGCAACATCGAAATGTTGGCAAGTGATAGCAATGTCTTGGTCACTAACTCTCAACTGATTAGACACATGATGGCACTGGCTTGACTATCTCCTACAAACCTCCTCTGATGCACTATCTGAAGGAGTGTCCTCAAAGTTACTAGTCTCTAGAGTATTACCATCCATATCCTGTGAATCAAATCTAAAGCTCATATCAACATATGGAGTATCAAAAACATTAGCATTGCTGTCCAACTCCTCTGTACCCAAGGAAACTAAGTCTTCAAAATTGGCCACTGCATCCTCCTAGATGTCATCAATGCCAATATGATCTTGGGACTCATCTATACACACTGCCAAATATGAAATATCATCAACACATTCCAGCAAGTATGGTCGATTGGATATATGAACAAAGCCCAACATTGGTGTATAAAAACTAATACCAACATCAAACAAGATACTGGCACAAGAAAAGACAACACCGTGTAATTTGCTAATCAAATCCATGATAGCACCCAAACAAACACTGCTACCAAAAAGTGTTAAAGATCTCCAGTCAACTGAATCCC
The DNA here is from genome assembly GCA_028749045.1 of Cupressus sempervirens. Taxonomy (NCBI): domain Eukaryota; kingdom Viridiplantae; phylum Streptophyta; class Pinopsida; order Cupressales; family Cupressaceae; genus Cupressus; species Cupressus sempervirens. The sequence continues at coordinate 466,099,698 of CM053792.1, forward strand.
AAATGCCAATATAACAATCTCGAGTCCATATCTGTAAACTAGAATCAATTGGTAACTCAAGCAAACTCCTCACCTGAGTAATATGACCAATACCAACTAACTCCACATACCTGTCATGATGAGATAATGAAGTCACAATACTATCTTGGTTCACCTTCAGCTGGCTGGACAAATCATGTGAAGTACTACCAACCTCAACCTCATGTGATGAAGCATCTAACTGTGCTTGGTACTCTTTCTCAGCAAAGTCATGAATGCTCAATGTCTGCTCATCTCTACCAGGTATCTCACCATCCTGCACAACAACATCCTCATAATCATCATCTGAACCCACTACACTGTAGTCACTGCATGTTGTAACTATACCATCTTGAATACCTATGGCATCACCCTTTGACGACCTGTAAACAATTGTCTCAATTTGAGTATCAAGTTGACTGTTACTATCAATCTGTGTGATATCCTTTCCCACCACCTCCTGTGGTAGAATAGAATCTGAGACCTCTACCTGGCTATCAAGTAGTTTCTCAAACTCCTCATGCAAGTTCTTGGGAATTGTGTCATCTGTCTTGTGAGAAAATTTGCCAAATAGAAATCCAGTCAACTTATCCACCTTAGCTGGGTCAGATAACATGTCATTTATACGGTGGTGCTCAACCAACTGTTTAGACATGTCATGGCTTATTTTCATAAGTTTATCTCGAATGTCTAAATAACCATCCTTTCTACTATTTTGACTCTGGCTATCAATTGTCCAAGATCGTTCCCTCTGAGACTCTGTACTATACCTGTCCATTCTGGATAAAGTAGAGTGTAACCCCAATAGGATATAACTTCTTCAAGCACCAAGAACTAACATGCAAATGATTAGAAGTAGCATGCAACCATATATTTGGACATGCAACTGATTAGAAGCAACATGCAACCACCAAATTATGACATGCAAGATCTGGGTAGTTGTCAAAACTGACATGCAAGATCTGGGTAGTTGTCAAAACTGACATGCAAACTTCTACAACCACCAAATTCACCAAGAACTAACATGCAAATGATTAGAAGTAGCATGAAACCATAGATTTGGACATGCAACTGATTAGAAGCAACATGCAACCACCAAATTATGACATGCAAGATCTGGGTAGTTGTCAAAACTGACATGCAAGATCTAGGTACTTGTCAAAACTGAAATGCAAACTTCTACAACCACCAAATTCACCAAGAACTAACATGAAAATTATTAGAATTAGCATGCAACCATAAATTTTGACATGCAGCTGATTAGAAGCAACATGCAATCATAAATTATGACATGCAAGATTATGACATTGAATATATCTCCATTCTGATCATACTCTCTCTCTTTGGTCTACTGTGTGCTTGTGTTTGAGTTCTTAGTTCCTGGGTTAAATTTTCCCTTAGGAAAATTCTTACATGGTATCAAAGCTTGAATATTTTCTCATCACATAGCCATTTGAGACCATATTTTCACATCAGCCTAAATTTGGAGTACTATAGAAATTAGGAGCGTCTAGAGCTAGTTTTGACCTCGCCATTGCATTCAAAATGCTGAATCGATGAAAATAACCTATAAACTTGGCTACCTTGGTCCAAAGTTGACGATGAGGCAAATTTTTTTTTGCAAATCGGACCCTAGAGGTCCCGATTTGCAATTCGGGTATGGTCGTTTGCAGATCTCTTTAATTCATTTTTCAGATTTGTAGTTTTTTTCTCTACTTTTTTGACTGCAAATTTTCAAAATTTCAAATTTTTTAATCCTTCGAGCACCTAGCAAAGAATTTTTTTTTGCAGAACCGTGTTGTCAGATCTTGGCTCTGTAGTGTGGGGAATTTAATTTATTTGTGGTAGGACAATATTTTAATCACAACATAATTTAGCCAAATTAGTTGCTGTACAATTTAATTCATTGCAGGGCTTTAACACACATTGGGTGCATAGACCGTATACTGCAATTAATTATAGTGAGAAGCACATACATTTTCCAACAACAAATTCCCACTGATGGCTTATAGTCTAGCATGCCTCTTTTTTGTAAACCTCGACACTTATCCTTTTTAAGTACCTATTGGTGTTGACCCATGATGCATGTGGGATAATACATGCATTTCTCAGCGTGACATCTTTTTTTGAGTTCCCAGTGGAATTGGTGAAGATTTTGGTGCATAGAGGACAATTTGAATCTAGCAATCAGGTCTCACTTTTTTCGACATCGGCGCTCCTTCTCAGGCGACCTGCAAATTCCTACCCATGCACAATATCTTTGGCAGCCTTCATACCACTAGCATCTGCTAACTTTTTGGCTACCTTTGTGATCCCAGCCATCTGCAACTTTCTTGGGGCATTTCAACAGCTCTAGCGATAGTTTGCATTTCTCCAGTGGGTGTCCAAAATTTCCCACCCGTTTGGGTAGATATTGGTTGTAGATTTCAGTGCTGCACTTTACTTTTCAGCCACTTAGAAACTAAGTCCACATAGACCTACCACATGTTCTACCCCGTGTACCAATGTGACATGTGGCTACATAACCATTTACCACGTGGCATCTTCCAGAAGCAGACCTTGTAGCATCAAGTCAACACTTTCTAACACGTCAGACATTTGACACATCAACTAGAATTGCCACATCAGCCACATGGATAGCCAATTTTTTTGACATGAGTATAGACTCATAAATTTCCACATGTCCTCTATCCATATGTTTGGTATGGTACAAACATACAGTCAACACCCAGTTAGCCTAACACGTCAGCAAGGGGATTTTTTTATGATGTCATCTTTTCTTGAAGTTAAATTTGATGGTTGTTTGATTTTCAAAACTAGGTGATTTACAACTACAATGATGATTGTTTGACTATCAAATTTATACTTAGTTTTTTCTCCAAACCCCTCTCAAGATTGCTTTTTAGTTTGGTAGCCTAACCTCATGATCTCATATCTTAGACATCCAAACTCTAATTCAAGTGCAATTTTTTTTTGAAATTGGTTAGAATTTCCTAAATTTTTCAATGGTGGTGTTGTTTTCTAGTTTTGGTGCATAGATTTTGTAGAAATTGCATTTTTTGGTGACTGTACCTGCATAATCCTGCATTTTGCAACTTCAAATGCTCTGTACGGGCACATTTGGTCACTTTTTTATGTTCTATTTTTTTTGGAAAGTGCATATTTTTTTGTGTACTTTCCAAATATGAAGTAAGATTCTAGGGTTGTGTGGACCAATTTCTCACTTTCAAAATTAGGCCTTTTTAGGCATTGTAAAGCTTTGATTCTTTTTCAAAATTGTTGTAAATCTAAGCTACAGTGATTAAGTGATAGATTTAAGCCTTATAAGATAGTTGTATAAGAAAAATTAGAAAGTCCACTTTGTTCATTTTGACAAGTGGCCCATTGTACACACACTGCTTATAAAGTGCCAACAACATCTTTTTTGGGGGGGGTCTTTTGATTGAGTGAAAAGGGGGGGGGGGGTGTGTACTATGTTTTTGTGTATCTCTTTTGTGCTCTTTTAAATTCTGTATCATGGGTTTTCAATGTCCTACTCTAACTTCACACAACTATTCTACATGGAGAGATATTGCATGGAGTAGATTAATGGAAAAAGGATATAGTCTTTATGTTGATGGTACAATTACCAAACCTATTGATGCTAAAGAACTCATTGATTGGAAAATTCAACACTGATAGGCTTTAGGAGCTATCAGGAGTTGTGTACATGAGGATCTTCTCTTTCACATTAAAAATTGTTCAGAATCCAAATAAGCTTGGGATAAACTTGAACACTTGTATGGTAAGGTGGATGAAGAAAAGGGATTTCAGATTGAGGATGATCTACTTCTCTTGGACCCAAAGAATCTTGAAACAACTCAAGATTACATCATCAAAGCCAATGAGTATAGGGCACTTCTTAAAGATTGTGGAAATCCCATAAAGGATGATAGGTTGACTCATAACATCCTAAAGAGGCTACCTTCTGAGTATGCTAACTTTGTTTTAAGTTTTAATACTCATAGGTTGACCATGGGATTTGCTTACCAAAAGCCTTCATTTGATGCATTTATACAGATGTTGATTATTGAACAATCTCACTTGATGGATTTAGGACTTCTCAAGTCATCAAAGACCAAAGCCTTGGTGGCTAGTGATGAGCACAAATTGAGCCAAGGGGGGAAAAGCAACAAGAAGAAGAAGAAGTGGAAGTAGAAATCACAATCTGAGACACAACAATCCTCCTCTCAACAAGGAAATTCTTCTTCAAACAAGAAGGGAAGTAATGACAAGAAGGACAAACTCTTTTGTACAATATTGCAAAAAAGCCAAATCATGATGAGCATCATTGCAAGACAAAAATAGTCAATGGGTTAGAAAATTTGCTCAGGAAGAACAAGATTCAAGTGCCAAGTACTTCCAAGGATTCTTCTCCAACCTCTTCAAAGGTTAAAGGGCAAGCACTTATGGAAAACACAAGTTCTTCTTCAAAATGGATACTTGACTTAGGTGCCTCTTACCATATGGGTTCTTCAAAGGAAGACTTTTCTTCATTGAAGCAGTCAAAGGTACCACACATCTTCATGGGAGATGATACTAAAATAGATGCTGAAGGGAAAGGACATGTGGAAATGGAAAATTGGGAATTCAAAGATGTTCTCTACATTCCAAACCTTAGCTCTAATCTCCTATCAGTTTACCAAATCACTCACCTTGGAGATGGTCATAAAGTTGAGTTCCTTCCAAATTGAGTGATGGTGTAAAGTCTTAGAGATGATTCGTTGGTTGCAGTAGGGAAATTCAGTGATGACAAGAGGCTTTATTCCTTCTCCCACTTTGTGCCTAAGAGTCCTTCTCAAGCCTTGTTGACTCACTCTACTTAACACATCAACCTATGGCATGAGTGGTTTGGTCACCTTGACTTTCACTCTCTTCAGCAACTTTGCTCAAAACATATGGTCAAAGGTCTACCTAATATCAACTTTTCTATGAGAGAGTGTTCATCTTGTTTAGTGGATATGAATCTTAAGGAGAAGTATGATAAAGGGAAGTCTTCTAGAGCTCCAGTTGTTCTTTAGCTAGTTCACATGGTTTTAGCAGGACCCTTTGCAGTGACTTCAGTCAGCCAAGGCCACTACATCCTCACATTTGTTGATGACTTTTCAAGATTTACTTGGGTCTACTTCCTTCATCATAAGAATGAAGTGGTTCATAAGCTTCAAGACTTCAAGAATCATGTTGAACATAAGTCAAGGAAAGCCATCAAGGTACCAAGGGTGTGTTGACATATCTAAGAGCAGTTAATTCCAATTTTAAACATGCCATTTCTGACAACAGGCCAACTATAAGGCATGACCCTTCTTCTACTTCAGGCTCTGCTAAACCTAGGTGGGTAGACCTTAGATTCAAATGATATCGTATTAGTGCAAAAACATATCCCTAAATCTATTAAGTAGATTTTACCCTTATTTCTCCTAATGACTCATGAAATGACATAGATCTATAGTAGCTAAATGCAAAGCTATGAATCTCTTAAGCTGAGTGAGGGTTAAACATTTAGGTCCTTCAACATGAAAGGGAAAGAAAATTTGATTAATAATGTTGATTTCAGAAAACCCCTAATATGCAGCAATAAGACCTAATGATCCTATAATTGATCAGTGCCTTAACCATTGGGAAAATCCATGCATCACAAACATACATATGAATATCTGAGACATATGTGTATCTTCAGATATCTGATCTATCTATTCAACTTGTAAATAGACATCTATATTTAGTTTAATTCTCATTCTTACCTGATATCCTCCTCAATAAATCTGTAACCTTGTTGATTTCTATGAAGCATTTACATAATTCCTTGAATTATCAGCAACAATGAAACAACATAAAACCTTAAGGGACTACAACTATGACCTAGGCTCTTTGTTCAAAGGTCATAAAACATTACAACTCACTAAGAATGGAGACAAGATTTAACTGAAACTCAATCATCTGCTGCTCTTTGTATTATTTCCTTGAAATTATACAATCATATGCATGAAATGAAAACACAAAAAAAGCTAATAGATCTGAACTATCTGTATTAACATTCCTAATGCTATTCATACAAGAGAATTTTGCTAAAAAATATGTGGTATCACAGTATGGGAACACATCAAAATTGGATCCAAAACCTGGTATCTTAGTAGTGACTAGTTTTTCTCCAAGGACTGGAACCCTTACAATGGATGAAAGATAGAAAGATATAGCAAGGAGTGAATTCCTGGATCTGTTATGCAATTGCCACCTGTCCACTTGAAATTCAATCTCTTGCAACTAGATCACCTCTCTCTTTTGTCTACCATTTTGATATGATTTTGTTTCATCATTTTTCTATATCTTTATTGAAATGATGAAAACTTGTTGAATCATCAAAATATTTGATCTGCTATAGAAATGGTGGTGAAATTGAGGTATTACTGAGTGAATCTGATTTGAATTCAACCTTAACTACATTTTCACTTCCTTTTAGCCACATTCAGGTCATCACCTGACTAAAAAACACAACTAAACTCTGATACCTAAATTCGATTGCAAGATAGGACCTTGAGACAAATCCTCCTGTAGCTTAAATCAGTGAAATCTTGTGCAAAAAAAGCTCCAAAAATAGATAGCTTGTCTTTTTCTAATTCCAACGGTATATTGGAGTCTATGTTTTTCCTACAAGAAACCCCTAGAATCTTATTTTGAAAATGTCCTCCTCTGCTAGAAAAGTCTGACTTGCAACTTTGATATGTAAAATTTGAAAAATTTAAAATAATCTAAAGTTGAAACTTTAGACTAAAGGCCCATTTGAATTTAAAATAACCTAACATCCATTCTTTTGAGAGAATAATACAAAAATTATTATTCTTTATTACTTCCAATTTTCCCTACCCTTCCAACCTATGGTCAACCTTCTGTTTGACCGATGCCACATGTCTGCCTCTTATTCGTGGACCACTGCATAGTCATCTTCCATTAGCACCACATGGTGGCCTCCAATTGGATGCCTCATTGCCCCGTCACCTACCACAACACCTACCACTTCACCACCGGCCCAAGCCCCTCTAACACATGGCACACACCCGCAATCTCGAAATACTTAACTACTGAGGAACTTTAAACTGTGGGATTGTGCTGTCCATCAAATCATGACACGTGTTACGATCTAAGCACTTCTTGTTTGAGTTGCTCCATGATGCCACCTCACCATGCATGAGACATGTGCTACCACATGGCACAATCCCACTTTCTTGCAATACTTAACCAACCTACATCTTCTTTTTGTGGGCGTGCACCCACCACCAGATCAATCCACATGTCGACATCTCATTTCTCGAGTCCACATCAGCGTACATGAATCTTCATTGAAAAATTTTCTTACATCATCACTGAGCTAGCATCTACATCTGACGCACAGGGTCCCACCTTGTCACATGTGGCCTTGCCTTTCAAAAGGCTCTTTCTTAATACATTTCACCTTTTGTGTGAAAAGGTATTTAAACAATTAAATTTTTTAACCCACAACGAATGTGGGACATTTTTTTTATAATGCTCCTCATTTTTTAGGTTGCCTATTCCAACATGATGATTGTTTCTACTGTTCAACGTGAGTGCGAGGCAAGATATAATTGCATATGGAGCTATTCCTTTAATGTGCAGGGTGGGTCTTCCCCTAACTACATTGTTTATATGCAAGGTCTTTCTCTCCATTGGTTTGTGACCTGAATTCGGCTATATAGTTTCTCCCTAGCCTTTCAACTCTATTTTCCTATGCATGGTCCCCCTTTGTCCTGCAAGTGAGCTTCTAAATTCCTTGGCACGAGCTTTAGTTTTTTACATGCCACTGGGATGTGACTACGGCCTGTTCTTGATTGATGCACTGACTTTCTTCCTTTCTTGTTCATTGTGGCTCTATCTTTTGCTTCATTGTTGGGAGTTGCATTGATCATACATGAATCTTTGTCTTAATTGTAGATTTCCCTCATAACCAGTTATTCTAGCCTTCATGCAAAATGCTTCTTGATGTTAAATGTGTGAGAGCTTTACTTATGTTGTTGGCTGCATGGGGTATTACAGACTATAGCTTTTCCAAGCCACGAGTTTTCTTTACTAATCCCCTGTGCTTTCCTCTGCCATTGTTCTTTTAGTGTGATCCTCCAGCCGACTCTTCTTCATCACTTGGTGTATGCTTTGACATAGCACTTCCTAGTGTGAATTTTCCTCTTTATATTGTGTGGATCTACTCATATTTGCTTGTAAGGCTCATCCCAATTTGAGGAAGCCGCAGATGAGCCTCCTGTCACTACCTTATTTTCCAAGCCTCGTTCACTGGTTGAAACACTTTAACATGTGCCTTGGCATGGTTTTAATCTATAGTCATCTTCTCCTCCATTGCCATGAGCTGCTCTTTGAAAACATGGATAATGCTTTTTACATGTAATTGCGCAAATAGCTCTCCAGATTCCAAACAATTATTCTCATTTTTTAAATTACTTTTTGAGACATAGGTAACATAATTGGGTGCTACTTCCTCCCAATAGGAAAACCCCAATGTTACTTTTTTATGAAGATATTAAAATGCTTGGAAGTCATTGCTAGCACCAAAAGCTCCCTTTTTAAATTAAAGTAGACAGAATTTTGATCTTATCCAAATATTATGCTATTGTGTTACCCTCTTTAGGTGAATCCATGGTTATAAAAGGCTCAACTTTTTCATTTGTAACTAAGATAGCTGTTGCTCCTACATTCTAGGCATTCTAGACCTTTAAAGCAAAGTAACAACCTCAATGAATAATAAACAAACATTTAGCAACAACAAAGATCTTTGACAAGAGCCTTCAAAATCTTCAAGTGGGAAGCTAACTTAGTAAATCAATTGAAAACTCAATCAAAAATTGTCACAATAAGCATACTTCATTTACTAGTCATTTTATAACTTTTACAGACATTATCGATCTGATGGAATTAGTCGGGCCCTAAAGAGGGTCTGGCTAAATTTTTTTTTGTTTCTGGGCAACTGAACTTGCATAATGATCCAATGATCACCTTGAATTGTTTGAAATTAATTTCAATCATTAACTTGATCATTAAAAACTCATTTACCCACTTTTTGCAAACTGTGAATTTGGTGCCAAGACGTCTCTTGACTGGCTTTAAAAAACTGATCTAAACACCTGACCACATTCTAAAAATTGGTACACTGACTCTTTGCTTCACAAACTTTTACCCCATAAAATCTCATCTCATGAAAAATTCGAGGTCAAAAGATATTGATCGTCAAAATTGCCTCCTCAAAACTACCTGCAAGCAAACATGTCAGAAAACCATAACTTGGGTTTGGAATTGGCTTTAAAAACTAGGTAAATGGAAACTTGGGAAAATGAAACTTGGGGTGTTGATTCTCTGTCATGAGGACATTATGAATATGTGATTTGGGCTCATGAAAAATAACAAGATGCAAATGGCGAGTGGTCAAAGTGGGCTACTCAGATTTTGCAGACTGGAAACACTGGCATACAATCATTTTTTGCAAATGGAATTGACTTGGAAAAGTGTGCAAATGGATTCATGATGACTTGAAAACTGACACAATTGGAGTACTTCAAGAGGAAAACATAGTGGCACAATCCATTCGATTTAGGCAATCATGGATCTCGAGTTATGACATCCCGAACAAGGGTACTAATCAATCTGCAAGTGCTGACACTAGTAAAACTTTAGAAATTGCGTTTGCAAACTAATCAAACGGATTCGTCATAAATTGAAACTTGAAACATAACAAGTTTATGACATCTAAAAAGCAACACAAAAGGAAATTTAGCATTTTAGTCAATTGATCAAAAGTTATAGCACATCAAACAGGGCCTTCCAGAATTATGCGCAAAGTGCATCAGCATAACAACATTAAATGACCAAATTTGAGGGATTTGAAACCTAGTCAAACGGACTTGAAATGACTCAAAATCTAAAACATAGGCTCTTAGGTATGGAAACTAAAAATTACCAAAGTGGTGAGTCATGAAACATTTCTGGCTACTAGATATTCAATCACAAACATAGCCTCCCACCACTGTTTGACACTTAGCATTGAACACCTCTTAGAGCTCAAAGGTACAACTGGGCACATAGGCATTTAAAAGCATTTATAGGGATCAAATTTCTCAATGTTACTCAAAATTGACCTTGCAATTTTTAGTCCCAACAGTGGCTCTGTCTGGGGATGCATGTCCCTTGCGGGCATGGCAAGGATTCAGATCTCTGGGAGAAGCAGACCACACACTTGATAGCAAAAAACTTCTCTCGAACAACTTTATTGAAAATAGGGAAACAACTGCAACTACTATATACACATGATAACCTTGGGCCACCAAACTTCAGCAAAATTGTTTACCTCTATTGAAAACCTAATTTTCATTCCTTTTCTCATGAGGTAAACTAAAATTACTTCTCATATCAGTTTCACCAATCAGATATATATCTTGAAACTCAACACTTAGTAAAACTGAATCTTCATTCTTACTTTCATAATGCATATAAAAACTTGCTTCATTCTCAAGCATTTTCTCATTATGAAAATACTAATCAACATGCTCAAATATATCAGACTAAAATTGAAAATCCTCTTCATTTAATAAATCGTGCATGCTATCAAGTTTGAATATGAATGCATCATATTCAACATGGAGAAAAGGATCACTCATACCTTCAAAATGTGAATCCTTATGTATGAGCAGATGATACTCAAATGAACACTCTTACTTGTACTCACACATGTCCTCAACATCAGAATTTGAAGCTAATCCACAATCTTCAAATGGTTCTTCACAATTAGCAAACAGATTAGTCTTCACATCAGAGGATTCATCATAAAACTTATTGCAAGGTGCATACTGATTTTCAAAAACAACTTTGTCAAACACCTTGTCATTTACTTGATGAAATGCAACATAATCATCATTTTCACTACCAAACTCGAAAGAAAAACATTCTAATCTCTTACAGCAGTAAGATAAGGTATCGTCATCAAACTCATTCTCAACTAAATATGAATTTTCCATGTGCTTTTCAAACAAAGGATTGATAGCTCCATGCAATGACCCTCTTTGAATGTTTTAAAAAAAATGGGCTGATCATCATTAGGATTCTCATCATATAGAGTGTTAGTATATATTTTAAAACCATTACCCATCTCGTCTTCATGGAGACTTTTGACATGTGAAGAAAAATCAGAACTACATGTGGACTCACTTTCTACTCCATCAACGAAGCATGTAGAATATAAATCAAGGTTACTTTCATTGTCTTCATGTAGGTGATTCAAATGTCTTACAAACTTGTCATTATTTATCTTACCAATAGGTGCTGATGCATTAACCTTAGGATCACTCATATACTGATCATCACTGCATTCATTCTCAAGACATTCATCTACACAATTAGGTAATCCATTCCTATAAACAATTTCTTTATCCTCGTATTGTGTAGACAAATCTTCATAGCTTTCAACATCTAGCTGACTTATATAACTCTGAACTAGAAACTCACTTTCAGATTTGGAAATAGAATTCATACCTTTACTGACATAAGAGTACTCACTTCCATCATTGCTCTTTGCTTCCCAATCTGCATCTGACTCACATGAAGACAAACACATACTGACACTTTCCTCTCCTTGACTTGAGTAATAACTCTCATCATTAGCTTCATATGATGCTTCTTCACAATACATTGGATCTCGAGTTATGACATCCTGAACAGGGGTACTAATCAATCTGCAAGTGCTGACACCAATAAAACTTTAGAAATTACATTTGGAATTGTGTTTGCAAATTGATCAAACGGATTCTTCATAAGCTAAAACTTGAAACATAACAATTTTTTCACATCTACAAAGTAATGCAAAAGGAAATTTAGCATTTTGGTCAACTAGTCAAAAGTTATAGCACATCAAACAAGGCCTTCCAGAATTATGTACAAAGTGCATCAGCATGACAACATTAAATGACCAACTTTGAGGGATTCGAAACCTAGTCAAATGGACTCAAAATGACTCAAAATTTGAAACATAGGCTCTTAGTTATGGACACTAAAAATTCCCAAAGTGGTGAGTCATGAAACATTTTTGGCTGCTAGAAATTCAATCACAAACATAGCCTCCCACCACTATTTGACACTTAGGCAAGAATGTAGATTTGGAACTAGCTCAAAACAAGACTTTACGAAATGGCTTAGAACAGTAATTTAACTTTATGGAACACTTAGATAGGCTGAATGGAAGGTGCTAGAAGCATTGAACACCTCTTAGAGCTCAAAGGTACAACTGGGCACATAGGTATTTAAAAGCATTTATAGGGCTCAAATTTCTCAATGGTACTCAAAATTGACCTTGCAATTTTTAGTCCCAATAGGGTGGACAATGAGAATAGATATTTTGACAGAAGACTTAAGGAATTTTGTAGAATTGAGGGGATTGATCTTCAAAAATCACTAGCATTCAGTACACACAAGACATATGTTGCAACTATGAGGATTAGGACTCTCAAGACCATGACAAGTTGCATGATCAAAGACAAATCTCTCAATCCTACACTTGAAGTTGAAACCATTAGCAATGCTACTCACATAATTAATAGGTCTCCTCATAATACCTCAGACAAGAAGACTCCTTTCGAGGCATGGTGCAATAGAAAACCAGTTGTGAGTCACCTTAGAGTCTTTGGTTGTCCAACATGGGCAAACCTATCTTCCAGGAGTTGCAAGGCACTGGCAGCTAGGCCTTGTACCTTCATTGGATATGGTGACAATGCAAAGGCTTATAGACTTATGGATCTAGAGACACATGAGATTTTTGTGGAGAAGGATGTTCACTTTGAGGAAATTTCACCTAGCTTGTCCTCTACTACTCTCCACACATCATACATAGTGGAAACTGATAGTGACACAAGCGATAGTACTTTAACAAGTTCAGATACGTGGGGTTCTATTAACAGTTATAGTGAGAGGTCACATCAGTCTAGTCCACATACTTAGATTGCCACAGATAAAAGTCCATCACATCATGGTACATCTTGTCTTCAAGCTCTAGCTTCAGTTGACTTGGGAGACAACTTTGAGGATTTACATCTTCTCATTGATGAAGGTGATCCTTTTACAGTTGTTGCAAGGGCTCACTCTAACCCTCATGTCCATTCTCTACATAATCAATCTGTATAGGTTGGCATGATTGTGGATCCTTATGAAAAAAAATAGTGGAGGTCTCTTTGTTAGTTGAGGAGACAGATGGTTCAGTGGAACAGGTTTAATAGACATCCTTGCTAGATCTACATTCATTCTTTTCAGCACAGTTGGAAGGGGTGAACATCAGCATCAACATAGGGATACTTGAGCACATTTCAAGGCTACCATACATCTTTAGGATTATACCTTTGGAATTCTTTCTTCCTAAGTGGAGGAACACCATTCTACATTCTTGGACCAACTTCTTCATTAGAGCAACTTTCACTTGTCAGCATTCTTCTTGGAGGCGGGGGGGGGGGGGAGCCTATTCTATCTCTCTTCCTCCTCTCATCATTCTCCTATGTATATACTGGATGTATGTCATACTACGAGGGTCTTGATTACTCCATCCATCGATGCATCCCTATTTATCTCTCTTTTTGGGGGAGGGTTTTTCCCATGAGGTTTTCCCTCTTTCTCCACTTCACGAGAGATTTCATTTTTTATTATGTACATGGGTACCTAACATGGCATAGTATTTGAGACCAATTATGCATCTTCATCCTAGTTTCATAAGCTTAAGGGAATTCCTCTAAGTTGCACTTAAGGGGGGGTGTTGGTGTAAATATGTATTCACTATTTACACTTACTTAAGTTTACTTAGTTTAATGCATTATTTAATTATTTTACATTATTTAATTATTTTTATTTGTGAGACACTTAGGAGTTTGCACACCTTTTTGAGTGTCATGTGGACAACGTAGGAGTATGAAACTCTATTTTAGTACATGGTTTCTACAACACTAATTTGCATGTCACACCTTTGTAGGCTTATCCTCTCATCACAACACTTACTTCCGTGCTTAATGAAGGATAACCCATATCTGGTGGACATGTGCCTAGTTGTATGACACATCATGGTGTTGATTACAAGGCATTCTAAATGTATCTCAGAGGCCTTTATATTTAGGCACTCCTAGTGTACTCTTAACATGGCATATTGAATATATCATCATTCTGATCATACTCTCTCTCTCTTTGGTCTATTGTGTGCTTGTGTTTGAGTTCTTAGTTCTTGGGTGAATTTTTCCCTTAGGAAATTTCTTACACATTAGATCACAAGGCCACAAAAAGTGACTCATGTGAGACAAAAAACTATGCAAGAACAAAAGGGATGATCTCCTCTTGAAAAAAGTATGTTAGTGGAATTTGTAAATTCATAGCAAACACTAGAATTAAAAGATCACTTATTCAAAATAACACAATAAAATTATTAGCTCCATTACACTCCATGAAAACACATTCAAAAAATATAACACACTCAGGTAAGAATAACTACACTCTGAATGAGAGCACCAAAATCGTATACTATTGCATCAAAATAATGACATGGAATACATATTACATTTCTAAATCTATAAAAAATCCTCTCCTCAATTTGTGTTGAGAGTTAGAGATCCATTTATGCAAACATATGCTTCTAAAATAATAAAAAAATCTATTTATGTACAAACTAACTCTCTAATTGGTGCTATGTAGGATTCCACCATTGTTTATATCATTTAATGGGTGCATGAGCCTTTACATGTCTTAAAACAAAGAAAGTATAAGAAAATAAGAAGAAGAAAGCTATTAGATGAAGTAGGAGTTTTTGGAGGTGCTAAAAATAGAAGCCAAACCTTCACTATATGTTTATAGGAGTTAAACTACCGTCAAAATGCATTTCTAGTGCATGGGAAGCTCTAAATATGGAACTTGTAGTTAACTATTGGTGCACCTCTAAATTCTTCAAAAACTTCTAGTGCACCTAAGAAGAAACAAACCTCAAAAGAAGTGAACCTAGAGCACCTATCACACCTTAGAAGCTTGGAAGCTTGTGTAGCTCAGAAGTAGGTCCAAAAAATGCAAAAGTTTACCAAGTGTTAAAACTGAAATTCTAGCTTCTAGATTTTGTTCCCCTTCATACCAGAGCTATGTCTAGGTATTTGCTCTTGAATTTCTCTATAATCTCCATGACTTGGGTTGCATCTAGAAAATCTAAAGTTTCATATTAGTCCTTCACTTTTTTTCCTATAGTTGCCCACCTCTATGCAAGTCTCCACAAAATCTCCTAACTTCACATCTAAATCTAGCAACACGTCTTTGGTCTTAAATGCCTGTCTCATATGATCATTAGTGGAAAATTCTTCAAAATTCTTCTAAAACTATTCAACAACTACTTCTATAGTTATTAGTTTATCCCTTGAATCATCTTCAAATGTCTAAGTAAGCATCACTGTAATGTCTCTTTGCCTCCAAAATTTTCTCTTGGGTTTGATCCTTGAGCTTATGAATATCCATATTTAATATTTCTATTACTTTATTGTCATCCACAATATTCTCTATCCAATCATCTATTTTATCTAACTCATTTACTATATATGTTTTAGGATTAAACCATAGACAAAAATAACAATTACATGCAAATACAAATAATATCAGAAAATAATAGATCACACATAAAAGAACACAAGACACCAAGATTTAAAATGGTTCACCCAATCCCTGGGCTACGTCGACCAAATAGAAAGTTTGATATTATTATGATCCAATGATTACAACCTGATTACAATCCGTAATCCCTTATAGCTCAGTACCACCATAAGAACCAAAATTTGCATCACCACTATGAAACAATCCCTAACCCTAAGCCATTCTATACAAGTATTTTTACCACTTTAGGGTTATAATTAATAATTACATGTTAGCCCAAAATCTTGATAAAATAGGGCCCAATTTTCTTTTTGGGGTGATGTCCCGGGCCCCAAAGAATTTATGAAGTATGTATAGTACTTTCTTGACCACTCACCACAATCTAAAAATATACATCCATTAACATCCGATACCTTTGACCCTTTATTGAGTGTAATGCTTGCAGGTCTTTCCCCTGGGTATGTACTTCATCCATTAACCCAAAATCATGGTTCAATATAGCAACTGGTTTATGTACATTATTCTACATATGGTGTAGCAGTTTAGGATTTCCTTGTATGATCTATACACCTTTCTCTTCAAAACTTTCCCACCATTGTTGACAATCTTTCAAAAATGGATCTAGTTGCAATGTCTCCTTATCCTTTTTCTCATGTGCCACATTTAGAGTCTCTTTGAGATTTTTAGGATCCAATGGACCAACTACTTCATTCAAATATCCCCTTAGAATCTCATTTTGCTTTTGAAGGTTTGAATGATTTAGTCTCATTCTATTCTAAGTGCCTAAACACTTCTTTGATTCCCATAATGAGCATTAATTAGCCAGTATCCACAGTGGGTTTTCCAAGCATGACCTCCCTAATTTGATAATCTTTTGGAGTCAAATCTGCAATATCTATATGTAGAGGAGGGATAACAACATTTGCAAACAATTCCTAATTTTGATCACTCATGACAAAGGCTAGTGTTCATACATCATCTACAAGTGATTCAAGCTTCTTGAGAGCCCCAATTAATTCTCCCATTCCCTCTTCCTTAGTAGAGTACCGTTGCCTTTTGTTTCTAATCATCACCTGTTTCCTCAACCATCTCAGAGTATGTTCCATCAAAGATTTATCCTTAGATGAAGATGGAGCTTGTACTGCTATACCTTTTCCCTTATCCCTCCTCTCTAGAGTCTTCTCCTTTTGTGAGAGATCCACATTGTGCATCTTTGTGTCTGTCAAATCCATAGTCCTCACCTTTGTATCATGGGAAGTTTGTGGAGGTTCTTCATATATTTTCACTTCCTCTGACACTTCATCAGTGGGTATTTTTTGTGGCTCTTCTTCCTATTAAGCCTAGAGTTGTTCTTCATTACTTGGAGAGAGTGGAGTAGCTGAACCTTAATCCAAGTAAGATAAATCTTGACTTGATGATGGTGGAACACTCTCAAGTCCTTGTGATTAAGGTGAAAATTAACTCCAATCCTCTTGTGGAGGCTGATTTTTTGGAGTATCCTTTATTTATTGCCTACCAACTCAATGCCTACCAACATGAAATCAAAATCTGACATCTAAAAGAAATCAATCCCTTCATCCTCCTACTCATCAATCCATTATTACAACTTATCCTCAAAAGTTTTAAATTGAATAGGCTATGTGGGAATATATGGTGGTGAAATAGTGGAGCTTCTTCTTTGTTTTAACTTTGTAGTCCTAGCAAG
The DNA here is from genome assembly GCA_028749045.1 of Cupressus sempervirens. Taxonomy (NCBI): domain Eukaryota; kingdom Viridiplantae; phylum Streptophyta; class Pinopsida; order Cupressales; family Cupressaceae; genus Cupressus; species Cupressus sempervirens. The sequence goes on from CM053792.1 coordinate 466,117,117, forward strand.
GTGAGTCCTCTAACTCAAGGGAAGGTTATCTTCTTTATCTTCATCATCCTCTTCTTCCTCTTCTAGAATAACTTTTGCAATTGATGGAAAATGAACGACCTTTCTTATTACCTTTTGTCTCCTTTTAACTGGAGTTTTGATCTTTCTTCTCTTTGAAGCCAATAGGGAAGCTTCTACCTCTTGGTGGAGAAAATTCTTTTGTATCTATTTCAACTCCTTAGCCTTGTTTTGGTGGTGACACTTGAGGATTATCCTAAGTCTAGATAACTTCTATATTTTTTGCCCTTTGTACATTGTCTACCCCTTGTTGTTGTGGTGCTTGAGTTGCCTCTTTTGCATGCTTAACTTGTTAGGGGAAGTTCTTCTCTTTCCTTTACCCTTCTGAGCCCTAAAGTATCCATGTTCTCTGTCAAGATGGTGCACTATTTTTGGCCTCATTAGGGATTGAGCTATGAAAGTGGGCACTTTCACCTTTGCTCCTCTACCTTTCACTGGGTAGGCTATAGCTTGGAAAACTAAAATTTGAGAAATTGGATCCAACCTGAATGCTATTTTGATCCAATCCTTGGTCAATTGGATGACATGCCTCACCCTATGATTAATATCTATATTTTCCTCTTTATCAATTTTTGAGTTCATCATAGGCTAATCAAAGATCTTATCTCTATTATAAAATGGATCTAGGACCTCTTCGATATCTTGCTATGCTATCTGTAAAGGGACCTTTATTTTCAAGGTACTGTCTACCAAATAGAGAGTTATCCTATAGTAATCCCTTATTCACAATTCATAGTCATCCACTGCATTCATCCAATGGTCCTTTATGGCATCTTCATGTTGGAACCATTTGCCTATCAACTACTGAACTTTGCCAATGTTATTAAAATAGGGATGAGGAGAGTTATGTTCCTCCAAGTGATATTGATCCCAATCAGACTCAAAATTCACAATATCCTATTTTTGAACAACACTAAATGTTCCTATAGTGATGGGCCATACCCAATTTTTTGTGTTGCTTCCTTACTCTCTCATACACATCCAAGAGTTGTCATGTAATCTCCAACAATATGAGTCTATCACATGGATACCTAGGAAGCTTCTTTGGATTGACAGTCATACTTGCTACCCTTAAATAAGTGAATGTTTTGAATTGGATGTAATAGTTGATTTCTATATTCTTTGCCACTACCTCATTTGACATCACTTTCACATAATCCCCCTCAATGAATCAAATAATTGTGAAAATAAAGGCATCATTCACTATTCTATCCTCCTTACTATGCTTTGAAAGCTTTTTCTTTACCAACTAAGGGTATACTATGTATGGCCATGCATTTGCATCTTGCATGTTACCCTTTTTGAACAATTTCAGATAATTTTTTGCTCTTGTAACTAACAAGTACACCAAATAGGATGTCATATAGAACTTTTCATTGTTCTTGAATGCCACTAGTTGTTTATCCAAATTCTCACTGAGAATTGAAACCCAATCAATTGGCATCTTTGCTATTTTTATGGTCTTAATGAAGTGTACCATTCATATGTTCAAGTGTTTAATTGATGGTAACCCCATGACTCTACTCAAAAGTACTATAGAATATCTATTATCATCTTTCATATAGCCCCTTTTCATGTCTACTTTTCCTGCTTTATGTCCAAGAGGAGTCTTATCAATGAGATATGTAGATGGGATGATTTCTAATGCTTTGTCTCCATGCTCTCTGTACCACCTTTCTACTTGATGATATGTTAACCTGATATACTAATCTACTCTTAGAAGATGGAATACCTTCTCTATATTCTTAGGTCTTAGATCTAGGATGATCTCTTCAGTTATACTTTTCACAACCCTTTCCTTTGAAACATAGTTCTCCACCAATGCCATGATCAATTCTAAAGATTGTACTAATACTAGGAGAGAAATTGTGTTGACTAACCTTGATCTAATAAGAGTAGATATCATTGGAGATGTTGGGACTCAAAATTGCCTTCCCAATTTTGAGCACTATTGAGAAATTCAAGCCCCTATAAGCACTTTTGATGCATTTCTACCTGGCTATACCTTTAAGCCCCATGAGGTGTTTAATGTTTCTAACACCTTCCATTCAGCCTATCCACTTGTTTCATGAAGCTAAATTGACATTCAAAGTCATTTCATGAAGTCCCTCTTGTTTTGAGTATTTGTCAAATCTACTTTTTTACATGTGTCAAATAGTGATAGGAGGTTGTGTTTGCTACTGAATATCTCACACCTAGTAATGTTGCATGAATCACCACTTGGGGAGTATTTAGTGTCCATATCTAAGAGCCTATGTTTCAGATTTTGAGTTTTTTTGAGTCTATTTGACTAGGTTTTGAATCCCTCACAGTTGGCCATTTACTATTTTCATGCTAATGCACATTGTTCATCATTCTGGGAAGCCCTATTTGGCGAGTTATAACTTTTGACCAGCTAATCAAAATGCTAAATTTCCTTTTGTTTTGTATTGTAGACATCAGAGAATTGTTATGTTTTAAGTTTCAGCTCATGATGAATCCATTTGATTAGTTTTCAAATGCGATTCCAAACACAATTTCTATCTTTTTACTAGTGTCAGCATTTGCATATTTGTTGGGACCCCTATTTGGGACGTTATAACTCAAAACCCATGATTGGTAAGATAGAATGGATTGTACCATTGTGTTTTCCTCTGAAATTACTTTAATGTACCAATTTTCAAGTCATGATGAATCCATCTACACTCTTTTCAGGTCAATTCCATTTGTAAAAATCACTTTTCTGCCATTGTTTCAATCTAAAAAATCCAAGTAGCCTACTTTGACGACTCACCAAATGTGTCCTATTATTCATCATGAGCCCAAATCACAGATCCATATTCTCCTCATGATAGTGAACCAACATCCTAGTCTTCATTCTCCCAAGTGTCCATTTTCCCAATTTTCAAAGCCAAATCCAAATGCAATTTAGTGTATTCTGACATGTTTTCTTGCAGGTAGTTTTGAGAGGTCAACTTTGACGATCAATATCTTTTGACCCTAAATTCATCATGAGATGAGATTTGATAGGGTGAAAGTATGTGGAACAGAGAATCAGTGGGTCATTTTTCAGAGCTTGATCATATGTTTGGATCAGTTTTTAAGGCTAGTCAAAGGACCCTCTGGCATTAAATTGACAGTTTGTAGATAAGTGATAAAATGAGCTTTAATTGATGGTTCAGTGATAAAATGAGCTTTAATTTTTTGGTATAATTAGTTGTCCAAAAATATTTTTTTTTTAGCTGGACCCATGGTGGGGTCTAATTGATTCCATTAGATTGATAAAGATAATGATATGTTGTATGAAATATCTCCAAGATAAGAAAGATGGAGTACCTAAATCTTGGGATAAAGAGTGAATCAAAGAGAAACTCAAGGAATATGGTGAAATCGAGAAAGTTCAATTGTCATGTAACATGCCCAAATAAAAAAGAAAATATTATGGGTTTGTTCATTTCCCTTCTCATAAGGAAGCCTTGGCATATGTTGAAGGTGTAAATAGTAGGAGCTCAATTGGAAGGAGGCCATGGAAATAAATAGAGTAAGCCACATCAACTATTATTGCCAAGCATCCACTCCCTTACTACTACACTATGCAAATGTGCCATGTCTAGAAGTAGAAGTCTTTGATTGGCAAATGGAATAGGGAAGGACTGGCAAAAACCCAATTTCCAAAAATGTCAAGTGCTCTGTGCTATCAAGGCATCCACCATCACGCCATCTACTTTTATAAGATGTGGTCCAATTTGGTATACTAGCATTGCCATGAGAAGCCTTGCTGAAGTGCAACATTTCTAGTGCTTACTGCAAAGTGACAATTGAAGCCCTTATTGATTGCCTCTTTTGTTTGTAGCTCAAAAAATACTTTTGAGCTTTGCTTTCCATGAGATTTTCATTTTCTAGTTGAACTATCCATTTCACTATTATAATACTTCAAATGCTCTACTAATTATGGGGGTTTTAGGGGCAGTTGACTTACAAAAAAGGGAAGTTTGTGCATTAGAAAGCCGACATATTGAGAAAAGGAGGAACCCACATGCATTAAAGGAGATGTCCATGCAAGTAAAGAGAATTGTAAAACACTGAATAAAGGAAATCTAGGCCTATGAAACCAAGCACCACACAATAGGGGCTTGGAAGCCACAAGCAAAGAAAAAGATGCTAATCAAAGGTCAAAGAATAGAGCCTCATGCATAAAAAGGAGAAGAGGCTTAGCATTAAGGCTAAAACCCATGTCGCATTTAAAAAGGATCTACGGGTGTAAAGAAAGGGGAGCTTGCTAAAAACCCATGCCAAAGTAAATAAGGGGAAGATAAGCATTAAAAAGAAGAACCAATTTAGAAGTCGTAGTGAAGAGTAGATCCATGCACGATAGTTTTAAAGACAAGGCATGAGAAGATGGCATCCCACATGTTGGGAATAGCCAAGGCATTATAAGAGAGGACCCTACGCAAGGGGAGTTGCTTTGTATGAAGTCCCGAGCACATCATCGACAAAATAAATAGCTCCTACACATGATGAGGCAGTAGAATTAAAGAAAACACCAAGCCACAGGAAGCAACCAGCAAAAAAAAGGGGTTCCACACTAGTATAAAGGACATCCATGATTAGAACAATAGAAATAGCATATAAAAAAACCCCAACACTAAATAGAGGAAGTCAACATTAGCAGGAGAAGAACAATTTGAGAGTAATATCTTTAGAGGATTTGAAGGGAAATTATGACAACACCATTGGTAATCTTGGGGTGCCAAAGTATTGGGAGAACAAAAAATGGAATAATAAAGAACTCTAACACCAAAGAGGGAAATGATTCCTAAGTATGAGAAGGTGACCTTGCAAAAAATCAACTTAGCCTAGAGAATCCTGTGAAAAATCAAATCAAAACTTTCTAGGAAAGACCCTACGCCAAAAAGGAGAAAATATAGTGAAAAGGATATGTCCCACATTCATTGTGGGGGGGGGGAAGTTTTCAATTCTTAAATACAATAGCGCTTGACATTTGAAATGTCTTAAGAGACACGCCTTTTAAAGGAATCAAAGAAAGAAGTGGGCCCCTGCGTGCCAAACGTAGAAGACAACTTAGTTGGTGAGGTTCCTAGTCATAATTTTAAATGAGCACGCAATTTGAGGTTGCCACTAGAAAAGTCATAAAATTTGGCTATTTTCTACTTTGCTAGCAAAAAAATCCAAGGCTTTTCGGTAGCGACATAGCGAATTGTTGAAAAACCTCTAAAATTTGGCCAAGGTAAAATGCAACATGGGTCCCACTTCCATTATAGTTGATGAATTGGGTAGCTTCAAGTGGTAGCCGACAGGATGATGAGATGATGAGGTGGAGTTTTGGACTAGTCATAAGGTGCCATGTGGCACAAATTTTGAGGTAGGATGACATGGTGAGCAGATCTCATGATGTGCCAGATTGTGCCATGTGGCAGATCTGAGGGCATTCACTAAATTGCCAAAGGAAAGTTGCAGGGAAGATAACAACGTGACATAACAATGCTAATGTGTCATGCTGAGGTGGCAACAGTGGTGCAGGAAGAAAACCAATCACATTGCAACACATGTCATTAGGTCAGTCAACAGGTTTGACCCAGATGAAGAATGGTGGGAAAATTTGAGAAAACATAAATTTTAATATTTTATTGTTTTCCTAAATGTGTAGGTCATTTAAATAAATTTTGAACTTTTCATATAGTTAAAGCTTTGGAAAAGTTTAAATTTTTGCAAAATAATGCTATGGAAGCTATGAACAGAGACCTGATTTTCAAATGGCCATAACTGGAGCAACTTTTATCAAAAATGGGTCCTCCAATATACCACTAGAACTGAGAAGATCTAAATTTTCCATTTTTGAGGTTAGTTTTTGCATAGGTGCTCACAGGTTCAGTCTATAAGCCAATTTGTAAATTTTGGGGCGTTCTTAGTAGAATGAGCAGTTTTCACCATTGATCATTAGAATTGGTTAGAGGGCAATTTTAAAGGCTAGTTGGGATCTGAATGTGGAGAAAATCAACTCTAAATAGTTTTCTTGCATTTTGGAGGTTATATTGAACTAATTTTCACTTTTTACTGTGAATTCAGTTTGACATCAAAAATCAGTTATGATGGTGAATCAAATATCTTAGATATTTCTTGCTTGTGGAGGCCAAATGATGAGGATTTGATTCTGGTAGTTCTGAAGAGAGATTTGAGAGAGTCTTTTCATGGAAAAGAGAGGGAATTTCAAGTGGAGACATGTCATTTATAGAGAAGATCTGGTAATTCACCTCCTCCTATATGATTCTCATCCTTTCTCATTGTAAAGGTTCTAGTCTGTTGGAGAAAAATTTGCTCATGGCTGTAATACCAGGATTTGGTTCCAGTCTTGATGTATTCCCAATACTGAGACACCATTCTTTCAACATAATTCTCTTGTATTAATATCATTAGGAAGGATAATACATATAGTTTAGATCTATTAGGTTTTTCTGTGTTTTCATTTCATGCATATGAATGTATTGTTTCAAGGAAATTAATACAAAAGAACAAAAAGTTGAGTTTCGTCTTGAATCTTGTCTCCTTTATTAGTGATCTTCAATGTTTTATGATCTTTGAACAAAGAGCCTGGGTCATAGTTGCAAGTCCCTTAAGGCTGTATGTTGTTTAATCTTTGCTTATAACTCAAGGGGTTATGTAAATGCTTTAGGGAATCAAAATGGTTGCAAGTTTACTAATGGGGATATCATGTAAGAATGAGATCTAGATTGAACATGAGTGTCTATTTAAAAGATGAATAGATAGATCATATATCTGAATATATAAATAAGTATCAGATATCCATATGTATGTATTTGATTCATGGATTTGGCACTAGTTAGCTACAGGATCATGAGTTCTTACTGCTACATATTTGAGGTTTTGCTGAATTCAACATTATTAATCAAACGTTCTTTCCCTTTCATGTTGAAGAACCTAAATGTGATGCTCTCACTTAGCTTGTGAATATCATAGGATTTGCATTTAGCTACTATAGATCTGTGTCATTGCATAAGTGTTAGGAGATATAAGGGCTTTTATCTACTTTGTTAGATTCACAAATATGTTTTTGCACTGATACCATATTGATTGAATCCGAGGTCCACCCACCTAGGTCTTACAGAGCCTAAAGTAGAAGAAGGGTCTAGCTTTAAAGTTGGCCTAGTGTTTGAAGTGATATGTTGAAGATGGGAGTTAACTATCCCTATATGTGTCATATTCTCACCAGGGTAATTGGAAACTGGTAACGTTGTCAAACACCAACAAAATGGGGACTCTGTTGGAGAATTGTGTTGAGATTCATGATAGAAAGACCTTGAGAATTTAAAGGGATGCAACACAATGGAAGAAATGACATGGAGAAAGTTTTTATACAGTAGTAAGTTGATGTGTTCAGTCCATTTCCCTACTATATTTTCATGTTCCCCAGTAAGCTTTATTCTCTTACAACAATAGTTCTTGAATTGGTTGTAATTTGTATTGATAAATGAGTATACCTTTAATCAGTTTATTTTTGTGAGTTGTTGTTGTAAAAATTAGATTCAAGAATCTAAAAATGAAGTGTATCCTCTTTCCAAGGTGTTAGTGATCTACAAGTTTTCCATATTGAAAGTCTAGTTTAGAATCTAGAAAAATGGTAAAATTGTTTTAAATCTTTTCTCACTAAGTGTAAGTGGTGACTCTAAAGTAAATCTCTATACTAGTGCATGTTTTATCTTAATATCAGAGGCTTTTAGTATTGGTGGGTAGATCTATTTTGTTGAGAAAGAGAAATTATAAGCTTCTTGATTAATGGTTTAGGTGGTTGCTTGTGTCTGCTAAAGTAATTCATTTCAAAGGGTGAATCATTGTTGTGATTTCATTTTCCTCTTCAAGGAGGTGGTAGCTCTACAAATTAATTTATCTACAGTGTGAAGGATTTTATATTTGCACCTATGCCAATCAGTAGATCTGAGGTTTCAGACAGCAACACATAAAGGTATTTTTAGTTTTCATGTCTTTGTCGTTCATGAAAGTTGAATGGTAGAAATGGTTGCCTTCATCTAGTGTTTTAGCACTAAGAAAATAGAGGTAGGAGTTTACAATTTTAAAAGATGGAATCAAAATCTAGGTCTGAAAATGATGTACCAACTCTTGAAAGTGTTCGTGCAAATATTGCTAGGTTGAAAAGAAAGATTCATGATAAGAGTGTCTTAATGTTAAGAAGTACAATTGGTGATATTGAGGGTCTTAGTGGATTTCAAATTTACATGAAGTTTAAGTCATTAGTTATGAATCTTGATGAGTTTTTTAGACTTGAGGAGTCTTCATGGCCAGTGGCACTCTTAGAAGTTTTTATGTCACATTAAGTTGATTGGCTAGCCAAGTCAAGATTAGATAAGATTTGTGAAATCCAAGATTTTATCATGGAGGTTGAAAGTGCTTTGAAGGCTAATGAGTCTAATGTTAATGAATGCAATGAATTTTTTGAAGGTGATACTAAATATGAAGAGTCTCAATTTTATAAATCAAAGGACAATAATCAGAAATTTGATAATATGCATAATGTGGATTTTTCTTTTTATGATGATGATTGTCAAGAAGAGGAAAAATGTAATAGCAGTAATAGTCTTTCTTCTAGTGATGATTGTGAATGTGTTATGATACCAGTTGTTGAGGTGTCATCTAAAGAAGAAGATGTATGTGATGATCAAAATTCTGATTTTTCAAAATATATGACTAATGAGTCTGCTATTATAAAAGTGTCAAGCTATCCATATAGTAATCAAAGCCAAGGAGAAGAAATTAGTGATGAAGTCTTGTTAAGTGCTGATGAGATTTTTGATTTGTTGGCTCATCATTTTGAAAGGTATGCTAATCTATTTAAGGATTCTTGTGCTTTGCCATGTTTTGCATTTCCATATGGTGAAGTCATTTCCCCTAAATTTGATGTTGAAGAAGATGTAGTTTCAGAATATGCTCTATCAAGTTTGGGAGTTGTAGGTGATGATAATCTGTACATCAATACACATGATGACATCTATGTTGAGAATGAAGATGTAGAGATAAGGTCTATTGTTGGTTCATGGTTTTCTTGTTTTCATAAGGATGAGATACATTTAGATTGCTCATGTGATGAGGAAAGAAATAGTAATGAATTAATTCATTCTAGTGAGTTATTTGAGGAAGAAATTGATATGCATCAACATATTGTGAGAAAGCAATTTCATGATGATTCTTTTGATTTGATATCTAATCATTTGTTGGAATGTAAAAAAAATGTATAATATGTTCATTCTTATTTATGGAGTGCTAATATTACAAATGAGGAGAAATCAGATTTTACATTTTCTTCATATTCGAATGCACAAGGTGAGTTGCCATCTGATTCATGTAATTCATTGAATGAAGTTGAATATGAGCACTTTGTGTTTCTAGTAGACAAAATTCATGAATTAGTTAGTAGGGATGAGTTTTAGTTTGATGTTGGCATTCATGAGCATGTTGGTTTTATCTTTCATAGTGAGCAAAAGGTTGAAGTTATGTCAAGTTTTAATATGCACTATGAAAGTAATGGTGATGATTTTGTTTTGCCAAGTGATTCATTTCATGATGATAATATGATTGGTGAAACTAATAGGAGAAGTAATTTCAGTTTACCTCATGAGGAAAGGAATGAAAATTAGGTATATGAAAGAGGTAGAAAATTTTGCTAAAGTTTCGGTGGCCCGAGGTCATTGTGTGTACATAGTAGTTGTTGTTTTTGCTTTCAATAAAGCTATTCAAGAGAGAAGTTTTGTTGTTTAAGGGAATGGTCTACTTATTCTAGAGATCTAAATCCTTTCCATGCCCACAAGGGACATGCATCCCTAGACAGAGCCACTGTTGGGACTCAAAATTGCCTTCTCAATTTTTGAGCACTATTGAGAAATTCAAGCCCATATAAGCACTTTTGATGCATTTGTACCCAGCTATACCTTTGAGCCCCATGAGGTGTTTAATGTTTCTAACACATTCCATTCAGCCTATCCACTTGTTTCATCAAGCTAAATTGACATTTTGAGTCATTTCGTGAAGTCCCATTTTGAGCATTTGTCAAATCTACTTTTTTACCTAAGTGTCAAACAACGATAGGAGGCTGTGTTTGCTACTAAATATCTCACACCCAATAATGTTGCATGAATCACTATTTTGAGAGTATTTAGTGTCCATATATGAGAGCCTATTTTTTAGATTTGAGTTTTTTTGATTTCGTTTGACTAGGTTTTGAATCCCTCAAAGTCAGTCATTTATTGTTTTCATGCTGATGCACATTGCTCATAATTATGGGAAGCCCTGTTTGATGAGTTATAACTTTTGAACAATTGACCAAAATGCTAAATTTCCTTTTGCATTGCATTGTAGACATCAGAGACTTGTTGTGTTTCAAGTTTTGGCTCATGACAAATCCATTTGATCAATTTTCAAACAAAATTTCTATGTTTTTACTACTCATCTTCCTCTGATAGTTTGCAACTATTTACCATAGGAGTACCAGCCATCTTTTAGTCTTCTAACCCAAAAATATTCAAGATGTCTTTCATATACTTGGTTTGACTTATGTAGATACCATCTTTGAGTTGGTATATCTATAATCCAATGAATAAATCAATCTCTTTGATCATAGACATCTAAAAGTCCCTTTATTTCATCTAAAAATGCAATGCTCAACTCATCATTTTCTCAAAAAATGATACCATCCACAAATATCTTTGCAATTAGTAGATTGTCATCATTTTCAGCCTTTAGATACACATTGTTGTTATCGCTTGTTTTGATGAGGCCAATCTTGACCAATTATGAATGTGGTCTTTCATACCACATCCTTGGTGCCTACTTCAATTCACACAAAACTTTATGCAGTTTGTACATCTTATTTTTACCTTATGAGTTGGAAAATCCTTCAGTTTGTTCAATGTATATATACTTCTTCTTCCAAGATACTATTAAGAAATACTAACTTAATATCCATTTGATATACCTTGAATCCTTTATAAGCAACAAATGCAAGCAATATCCTTACTACTTCAAGTTTGGCCATAGGTGCAAATGTTTCTCCATAGTCTAGGACTTCCTCTTGTGTATATCTTTTGCACAATAATCTTGCCTTTTTTTTGTCTACTTCATTGGTCTCATTCATCTTGTTTTTAAAAACACAGTTGGTACTATAAATACCCAAAATGGACATAATAGCGAATACACATTTAATGCACTAATTATTCAACTATTAATTTATAGATCTTAAATCATTAATTAATCAGCTCATTTCTTCTAAAATTAATTTTTTGCATTACTTTATCATTCCTCCTAATTCAATTCTCAGTAATCTTCATTGATTAATTAAAATTAGTTTTTTAAAATCTTAAAGTCATAATCATTAATTATTTAAATTAGCTAATTTATTCCTTTTCATTAAATTAAATTTGGAATTTAATTTAATATCTAATTTATTTTCATCTTAAATTCTCCAAATTTTAATTTCTATCAAATTTTGATTAATTACTACTTAATATCAACTAATTCCATCTTTCTAATTTAATTAAATTTTTAATTCAATTAAATCTTGAAAAATGTGAACAAATTTATGAGGAAATATCAACTCTAAAAAAAAAACCTTACAAATTGAAAAATCACTTTTTCCCCTAAAAATTATATGTTCTTTAAAATCAAAAAAATTAAAGTTTTTCCTTTTATTTTTTTGAAACTTTACCTCTCCAAAAGTTAAAAATATCTTTATATTATTTTTCTAGTTCATATTAGAAACTTACCAAAATCTCTTATATCTTATCTCTTCTTGTCTGTTGATCTCAATTTTCTTTGATTAATCTTGATTGTTCTTTTCTAACCACAAATTTTGTATAAGGAACCTTCACTCCTTCATATTATCTCTCTCAATTTGGTATTAGCTATGCATGATTTCAATATTAGATTTATGTATTGAGCCTCTATTATTTTATTATCAAAATCATTTTGTATTTGTATTTTTTTATCACATTCTTGAAGCTCGGAGTCTAATTATTGCTAGGATCACAATTGAGTGCACACTTCATATGCATGAAGAGAAGCAATGTAAGACATTAGGCATCATTCAATTTGTATTAATTCTATTTATTTTACTTTTTTATTATTTTACCTACATTTTGTTGTTTTGTAGGGTTAGTTTTATTATTAGTTGATCTAAATTAGATCTTATACCATTAATCTTCCTTTCTAATCTTGAAGATTTCCCCTATGATATTTGGGCGAACTTGATGAGAAGCACTTGACTTCATAAATCTACTTGCATGCATGTGTAGTTTGAATTAGATATTTTATTTTTTTCACATGTTTTTATTTTTTAGGTATTCTATTCTTAGACGACATAAAGAGCTAAAGAGATAGATCATTTATTTCCCTCATCTGCATCTGTAGCCCTGACAAGGAAAAATTATAAAGCTTCCAAATATTGAGTCATATCTCTCAAATGATTGATAATTCCTTGCTACAACAATTTTTGCAAGTTTATCCTAGCATAAGAGGATTAGAGAAAATTTTTAGAAATTTTTAGATTTAGTATTATTTTTTAATAATATTTTTATGATTTTTTGTAAAACTTTATGTGTGTACAAATAAAACAACTCTTCTAAAAATCTAACATTTCTAGAAAGGTACTATAGTTATAGAGGTGGTTTGTTCTTTGTGATTTTAATGTTGATGACAAATAATGGTCAAATATAATAGATCTTTGTAATCTGGTATGTTTTGATAAATCAGGCCCCTAGGGCACAAATGAGCAATTTTTTTCAAAGTTCTTACATTTTAAGAAAGATAACTAATTTTCAATATAAGTTTTTTCTTTCCATCGCTCTTTTATAGGCCAAAAATAAATCTAAAACTTTAATCTTTATAACTAGGTTAAAAACAAAAAAAAGAATCAAGCTAAATATGGAGTAAAAATCAATTTAAGTGCTTATCCTTTCTAAAGTTTATTGGATTTTATTTAATATTTCTATTCTTCATTTTTCTCATCTTATGTTGGACTAAATTTTTTTAAATCTATGATGGATGCTAAGGAGCTAGAACGATTGTCTAGGTAGGTGCAAGAAATAAAACAATCTAAAAAATGCACCTTGGCATGCTTAGCTTTGAATCAGGTAGGCCTAAAACCTTTTATTTATGTCATTTTCTTGTGGAATTTTAGATTTCAAAATCTAATTATTTATTTTTTCCTTATAAGAAATGAACAAACACTAAATAATAAAACCTTATGTTTTCTAGTAGATAAGGCTAGGAAAGAACAACCATTTGTTCATTATGTTTGGAAGCTAAAGTAGTAGAGATATGCTCTCATCCTTCTAAGTGATCAAACTCCTAGATCTATTCTTTTTTGTCCAAAATTAGTACTAAGAGGGGGTCAGTTGCCATATCAATCTTGTTTACTAATCTTATTACTAGTCCCTTAATTGGTAAGATGATAACAAATACAATACAGTAAAACTATACAAGATCACATAGGAAGGCATACATTAATGATATAAATATTTATATATGGAAGCCCTTAATTTGAAGATGAAAACCACAATGGGAGTAATGTACCCACTAGCCTTTCATTGTAAGTAAAAGGGTGCCATGTTAAAGGTTACAACTATTCCTCCTAAGACCTCATCCTGTTAGTAATACGTATAATTTGTTAAGATTATAAAATCCTGCTAAGGCTACCTTATAAGAGGATTTAAGATCTCTTTCTAAGAGATACCTTGTTAGAGGATTATAAATATTTACATACAAATATTCCCTATAAAGGCTTTCAATATTTGCAATGATAAGAAAGAAAGCTAAAGGTTTTGATCTAAGAATATGACACACCTTGCTTTGTAGATCCTTTGTAATTATACATAAAATCTCATTGATCTTCTCCTTCTGTTCTGGCTTACTTATGCAAATAATCCTTGTTCATCTCTTCCTTTATGTGCTTTTGCACTAGTCTATTATTTTTCTCTTTAGTTTTTCTTTTTGAACTATACTTCTCTTTTGTAGATCTTCTCCTAACAATAAAAACCTCAACAACAACTTCGATAATGATGTTCAAGTATCTATATACACTTATTCCATCTAGACATTAAAACCCTAAAATTATCCCACTCAAAACATCTATTCAAAATTTTAATCCATAAGTGATTCTATCACAATTTAACCATGACTACATATACATAGGTACATATTCACATAGGTATGTTTTTCGTCCTGCTAGTCTACATCTATACTTGTGTCCTTGTATCCTTTAACCACTTCTTACTATGTACATGTCACATCATTATCAAACTATCCTCTAGTTCTATCACATCCTTGGTGACTCATCTTAGATGATCTATGATCAACTAACCTCTATGCCTATCTTCCATTCATAGCTTGAGTACACCATTTTCTTAGTCTTAAATGGTATGCTAGTCTACCAATGGTTACACTATCTTGCAATGCCTCATCCTTCTTTTTATGAGATGCTAATTAATGAAAAAAATTTAATTCTTTGTGATGCTAGTCCCAGTCATCATCATTTTTTGGTCCAACATGCAATTATGACTCCTTAAGTCCAATAATCTCCCTCTTTGGCATTGATGAAAAGCCCCTTCTTTAACAAGATTTTCTTGTTTTTATAGATTGTAATCCAGTAGTGGAGATGCTCACTTCATCCTCTCTTTTCCTTGAATTTTCTCCCCATTTTTGGGCTCTCCATCTTATGATCTTCATTCTACTTTTGTTTCTCTCCCAATATTTACTCGTAATTTCCCCTTTACATGTCTCAAACTTTATTAATTATTTTTCCCCTTTTTCTCATATATTGACAAACGGTAAGTGGTTCTAATAGCTTTTCAAATATTTCCATGTAACATTTATGTGTTGTGTTAAGTGGAGCCTCCTACAACTCCTTCAAATGAGTGAGTGAAAGGATCTTGAACTCCTTATTTCTACTATGTTCTTGTCTATGCCATCCATTGTATCTATCGATGGCTTTACAATCTAGGATTTACATCCTTCACATGATATCTTATCATTCCTGCTAAGAGGGAAAATAAACATTATAGTTCCATTAATCAAATTTCCCTTCTCTCTTCTTCTACCTATAGCCAATTGACTAAATACATGGTTTCTTGTAACTTTATTACATGTTCTAGGGCTGATCATGGAAATATGTGATACACCTAAATGGATTCATTAAGATCCTATTAAGATTTCTCTTTTTCTTGTTCTAGGTCACCAGTTAAGGTGTGTTACATGCATAATTTTTGGAACAATAGGGTGGAGTAATTCAGTGCTTCTCACATCTCATCCTTGAGAAATGTTGATTCGCCTTTCTTGTCTTGAACAAGACTATCTTCTCTAGAGTTTTAACTAGAGTATTTAATTCAATAACCTTTTTTTAATCTCTTCTTTGTTCTCATAGAAATGACCTACAAGATATTTGATGTGACTAGTTAGATCAACATCCTTGTTATATGAGGCTCCTATTGGTAGATTCTTGATGAGATCTCTAGCCTTCCAGTGCATTTTCTCTCTTGTTCCTTTTGCTAAATAGCTTTATCTTCTTATATTTGTGTATGATCCTTTTATAATTCTTTAGTTCTTTTTTATCTAGATCATCAAGTCACTTTTTCATTTCATTCATTTTTTCAAATATGGCTATCTTCCTCATTTCTTCTTTAACATCTTCTTCAAACAATTCTCCCTCACCCTCAAATGTGGATGACAAGGGTAGGTTAGGTAAATAATGTTTACCTTTATTCCTTTTCTTATTGTTCAACTCTTCTTCCAACTCAAATTATCTTTTGCCTTTCACAAAATTCTTTACATTCCTTTGTCCTTTGGACATACTACTAGATGACATCGAATTCGTTGGCATCATTTTTTAAAATTTAAAATTTAATTTAAATTTTTTTTTTTTTTTTTGATGACAACATTTCTCCTTGTCTTAATTCTTGTTCCACTATTGGAGTCTCTTGAATTACCTATACTCTATCCATTTTGTTTGTTACATGGTTTCTACAAGGATCTCATTCTTTGGTAACTATTGTTCCTTAGGTGTGACTTCTTTTACAAGGGCTTCATTTTTCTTCTTCTTCTATTTCTCCTTCCTTTTGACTAGTCAGAGTTTGACATTATGAATCTTTTTTTTTTTCTCTCTATTTCCTTCATTGTACTTGAGCCCATTTTAGTGAGATCAATTATCACTAGAGGGCTATCTCCCATCAGTGAGTAATCTCTCCTTCCTTGAGCTTTGTCGCTAGGTGATTTCTCTATTTTCTCTTCTTGTTTCTCTTTTTTGAAGTCTAAGGGATGCTTGTTTAGATCTTGATCATTTGGTGATCTTTCCTTTGTTGGCTTATGTTCTTGTATCTCTATTTCCATTTGTGATCTTTTTTTCTCTTTAGTCATTGGAGCCTATGCAACAGAAACTCTTGCCTTACTTTTTCCCTTTTCTTCTTTAGGGGC
This sequence comes from Cupressus sempervirens, assembly GCA_028749045.1. Lineage (NCBI taxonomy): Eukaryota > Viridiplantae > Streptophyta > Pinopsida > Cupressales > Cupressaceae > Cupressus > Cupressus sempervirens. The sequence goes on from CM053792.1 coordinate 466,133,659, forward strand.
CTATTCAGCTTGCTTTGAATCAACCTTTTTCTTTACATTGAATTCCTTTTGTTGATTGGAAAGATTTGAACAAATAATCTTTGTATTCTAATAGGGTTCCTTTATTTGGTTGGTTGTGAGCAGGGCCACATTGTCAAACATATTAAAGTCTTTTTTGCATGTCTCTACTAGTGCAACTTTTTCTTTATCATCTAAATCTAATCTTATTTTGGCTAGGATTTTGTCCAACATTCCTTTAACTTAAAATATTTCATTTTTCCACCTTTTGGAGATTATGCCATCCACTTCACTTTGTACTAGTTATTTGATGTTTGTAGGCGTTCTATCGAATTCTCTTATGCTCACCAGAATCACATTGATGATATTTTCCTTGTTTAATTTATTAAAATTTGAAATATATTTTTAAAAGTTCTATAACCACCATTATCCATAATATAATTCAATATATTTTTAAAAGTGACTTTCTTAGCTATCTTGGGTGATTTCATAATTTAAGCCTTTGATTCTTCTTTGAATGCACCTTTAAGTGGCATAGGTAGCACCTTCTTTTCTTCTTTCTTTGTCTTCTTCCATTTTTAGATTTCTACCATTAGGGGTTTGATGGTAGTTGGGATGCTTCTCTTGATGACTTCTCTTTCCATTCTAGGCTCAGGTGAATACTTAGCTTTGATCTTCTCTTGTGTCAAAGATTGAGGAATCTCCTCACCTTTTCCTCTTAGTTCTTCCTCTCCCTCTTCTACTTATTCCTCGTCAACCTATCTGGGGGCTTAAATTTTTTATTTCTTCTTTATTTTATTGCTTGTTATAGCTATCTCTTATTTCTTCTTTAGTTCTTTCCTTATCTCCTCACTTGGCCTAAATTTTTTCTCTTTAGGATCAATGGGCATAGTAAGAAATCTCTCAATGCATGTCCTTGTTGTCACTTTTCCAACATCTCTATCATCTGATGGGATCATGACTGAAAAACTTCAATAATGCATTTATCCGTGTTCACAAGAAAACATATTTCCTTCTTGTACTCTTCAACCAATCTAAAAGGGGTTCTTTCAATTTGCTACATTTTAAACTGGAACTTCTTGAAGTACTCATCAAGTAGTTTAGGATCCTTACCTTCCAACATATTGTACATTTTTGTTATTTTTGTAGTTGTATGACTTCTTATCTTTCATTGAAATTTCTAGAATCCAAGAAGTTTATTTCTAAAGTAAAAGAAAATACATACCAATATAGCACTATATAATTGAATGTTCTTACTATAATCCCTCTTTATTTTTAAAATATTTTTTAGTGCTTGCATCTATAGCCATTTCTTAGATCAAGAGGCATATATTCATCAATAATTTGGTGGGCCCCATACACTACTCCACTCGACATATTATTTCTTATACTAGAATGATAGAGCTGGTATGCAATCACCATCATCACATACCTTATATCCTTTCTGGTGATGTCTTTTTTGGTTCCACTGAACCCTGTAACCCTCTCAATCACCTCCTTCATGATCTTGTAGGGTTTTTTGAGCCATATGTATTGATTATGAAACCTACTTAGCACAAGTTTAACCCAATCATCTTGAAAGAAATGGGGGATATCCATGACATTGTGTAGGGGAGTTTCCTCTAGATATTTGAGTTTAAGATTCAATGCTCCATCATGATAGAATGATTGATATATCTCAATAATTTATATATTACCCAACTCACATATATTCACCTTAAGATATACACTCACATTCTTAATCAAGAGAGCATTACCTAGTGTTGGAAATATTAGATAGGCTAGGTTACTGAGAGGGGAGGGGTAAATCAGGAATCAATAAAACTTTAACTTATTTCACCAATTAATCTTTCATATAATATTTTGATCTAATTGCATTCATGAGAGAATTAAAGTAGTAAAAAATTCATAACACTTTGACAAAAGACATGGTGACCCAAAAACCTTCCAAAATAGAAAGTAAAACTAGGTGGAGATGATACCCAAAAGCTTTAGTAGTTCAATATAAAATTGGCCAATTAAGGCTTACAATTGATCACTTTTGATGATCCACCCTATTAAGAGAAATGAGGACTACTAGGTCCACCTTGTGAAAGGATCTAAAAAACATACAATGAAGTATGTGCTTAGTAAAGAGATTTGTCAAAGACTGTTAAGTCTACCTAGTTAAAGGATTTAACTGATACACTTGTTAGGATGAACCACTAGCTGATCTATGATCTACAACTCTGATTTGTTGGTTGAGATTCCTTTGAAATGTAAAGATCACCTTGCTATGATAGATAAATTTTTGTTGTCCCTTATACTGCTTGTAGCCTTCAAAATTCACAATTCTGCTCTTTATATTTTCTTCATACTTACTTACATATTTGGATGTGATATAATACATTATATTTATACCAATCAAAATCACAATACATCAAAGTTGGCTATAACATAGGTTTCCATCAAGATCAAAAAGTTAACCCAACTATTGATACTTGAGTTTTGAAGAGAAACTTGGCAAGGTTTTGATACTCAAAAACTATTATCAACACTCAACATTGTCATGCACTTGGTAGATGTAGAAGCTCGGTTCATAGTAATCACTTCTACATAGCTTGAACTCGGTTAGTACTTGTGTGACTTGATGATAACTATGAAACTTGACATATAAATTGAATCACTTGGTTGATGCTCCATGGCTTGGTCAACACTAACACTATGATCTTAGTATAAACTAAATAACTTTGTTGAAACTCCTTGGCTTCATCAACACTAGATTCACATCACTGATATTGGAAGCTTGATAGATACTAGAGACCATGGTTGACACTGTACAACTAGGTTAATACTGTGAAGCTTGGTTTGTACTATCACTGATCAACTTGGTAGATATTGCTCATCATGAATTACATAATAATTCTAGAACATAGTAGAAACTATAGAACTTGGTAGTACTTGGATTACTCAATTAAAACTACAAATTGCAAGATAATCTCAGCAACAACTTTAACCAATTGACTAAGTGTGAGTCACTAATACACAAACATTGACCTTAATGTCAATAATCTCACCCTTTGGCATTAGTGATAAAAACTGTTAGATTGTGGTGACTGATCAGGAAAGTACTGTACAAATTTTTTTTGGGCAGTAGATGACATGGTAGCCGACATATTATGGCCATCATATGGCTGACATGATATAACCCTAAAGCGGTTTAATACTTGTATAAAAGGGCTTAGGGTTGGGTATTTTTCATAATGTTGTGATACGAAATTGGTTCTTGTGACGGTATTGAGCTGTAAGGGATTACAGATTGTAATTAGGTTGTAATCACTGGATTGTAATAAGATCGGACTTGCTGTTTGGTGGACGTAGCCCAGGGATTGGGTGAACCATGTTAAATCTTGGTGCCTTGTGTTCATTTCTGTGTGTTTTGTTATTTTTTGTTATTGGTTATATTTGCATGTAGTTTTTATTTCTGTCCGTGGTTTATCCTAACAAAAAAACTTATCAATGCAAAATTGAATGCTCAAAATTTCAAGTCCAAAACATTCTTCATCTCCTTTTTGTGTCTACAACTTAGTTACATACTCTATTTTTGAGATTTTAAAAAAATGCTTTTGTAAAAGATGTTTTCTAATTATCTGTACATGTATTTGTATAATACTATGTTTCTCCCCCATACATATATCTCATATTATACTTCTCCCTAGTACTCTTCATATATACATTCATCTATATACTTCTCCCCCCTTTTGACATAAATGGCAATGGTGTATACTACACGGTAATGCCAATATGTGACAAGAAGTCAGAATGTACCTTCAAAATTAATGCCATTGTCTTATCCCAATTTTCTTGTAACAACTTGCTTACATGACATGCAATTTGTACTTTTGCTTATAACTCCATCATGTGATTAACTATGGAGAAATTATTTCCATGGATGGGAGTCTTGGAATGTGAATTGTGTTTCTACATTGCATCCATGTTTGGAAGAATCATGCCTTGGATGTCTACAAGTGTTGCCCTAATCTTGGCTTCTTCCCTTAATAACTCTACTTGCAAATTTTTTAAATATCTAATCTTTGAATAGTGAGTAGAACTATAGCTTGGGTCAAGTGACAATAGTTGTGGACTTTCCTTCAAGTCTTCATCTATCTTAGATAATTTTTCTTTGATTCTTTTGGTGAAGATAGATGTATTACACAACTTACTAAATAATGAAGTTACATCATTTGTAGATGTTTCCAATAAACTAAGAATAGTAGACAATTCTACTTGATTTAGTGCAATTTTCTATGCCACTTGTTCCAATACCTTTTTTTCAAATTTTCTTTCTACTTTTTGTACCAACTTATCTTGTTGATTTAGATCTTCATTGAATTTCTGTATAAAATTTTCTAACTGATCCAAAATAGGTTGTGTACTATCAACCTCAATACTTAGTGCATCAACAAGTATGTTCTTTACATCTTCAAGCACTTCTATTTCCTTGCTTTTCTCTACTTCTATTTCTTAGCTCTCTTTTGCAAAAATTCACCGATGATGTTCATTTGATTAGGATTTAGAGTAGAGATATCCCAATTCAAGATAAGTATATCCTCATCTAGATCAATATCTTCTTCTTTTATCTTATCCTTATGTAAAAATCTAGTACTTAGTTGAGACTTGTTCTCAACTATCTTTTTACTAGACAAATGTGGAATAGAAAAAATAGTAGAAATTAAGGGTCTAACAACAAAAGTAGATATTACATTGATAGTAGAAATATGTTGTTGCTACATTATTGAATTTGATGATAATAGAGGCACTTACTACTCAGTAGATGAAGTGCTAATCACTTCAGTTAGTGTAAAATTTAGCTAAATAGGTACAAAGATTTGTTAGGTGCATGGTGTTATAATGGTTGCCACAACCAAATCTATAGAAGCCTTCTTTGAGCTTGATGGTATTAAATATTTTCTCAAAGAGTGAGAAAATGAGGCCATTACTACCACTATAATCTTTTTTGGGCTAGTTTCCTCAATACTCTAAATCTTAGGGAGATTTTCCTCTGTAGCTTCTTGTCCTTCCTCCTTATCATCCAATTTTGCTATCCTCTTTCTTCCTTTGTTAACTTCTTGAGGAAGCTTAATTTCAAGTTATATCCTCACCTTGGTTTCTTTATAGCTCCAAAATTGGTTCCTTAGGATCCATAGGCTCATTCAACAGAGCCTCAATGATATCTTTTGTATCATCAATGTTAACCTCATATTCAAGAGGCTTAACACTTTCTACCCTCGGTCTGATTGCTTAAATGTACACTCTATCATAGTCTACCATGAAATAGATATCATCTTTTTAGTCTTCTACAAGTTTCTTTGGTATCCTAAATCTATTATTCATCTTCTCTCTGAATGTATCAAAGAAGTTATCCATTATACTGTAAAATTTTTCACCCATCTCTACTATGTATTCATTAATTTGATATAGAATAGGTACATCTTTCATCCATACAATTGTGCCTTTTGAAGGGAAATTTTTTTGTACATACAAAAATAAACAAGTTATGAATGAACCAAATTTACATTGATTGTTCTTGGAACCTCTGATGCTTTCCATGTTTTGATTGAACTAATTGAATAACAACTCGACAAGGTCAAATGACATGTTATTCTTCACAACTTTTAGAGCCAAATCTACTACCTCACATGACACACTATTGAGATGACTGGAGATGTAGATTTTGTGGGAAATTACATGAATTCCAAATTTCAATTCCATGTCAATGATTCCACTTATCTTCATTCCTCTACCATTCCACTCAGTAAGAGTTTTCTTTTCCAGTTCAACTCGACTTAGTGTTTTACTCACCTTTTCTTTGTTTAACATAGGAAGACCAGTGATTTGATGAATCATTTTCCTTGTGATAAAAATAGGCTGATCTAGCCATAAGTTCCCCCTGTGAATAAGGCTCAGAATGAATCTTATCCATTTTTCCTAAAAATCCCTTGGCATATGTGAAATATATGTCAAGCCCTTTTCTTCCAAAAATCGATGCTTGAGTTTTAGAGTGCCATTCATACTTAACTCATTCAATGCCTCATGCATTTCATGTGTACCTAGCTCTTGAATAGAATAATGATAATACAAGAATATATCATGCATGAGTAATACTTGGGAAGGAATTTTTGATTGTGTAATTGTTGGGTCCAATGATTTTGAAATTGCTAGACTGATCTTGAATGCTGAAAGCTTGCATTCTACTCCACAAATAAACGTGTTTGATCCTTTCTTTGCTTTACTACTAGAAGAAGCCATGCTCAATAGGGTCTTGAGGGGTTTTAAAAAACTTTGAGAATTCTTCTAAAAACAAACATGTAGATTGCTTGGGAGCACAAAAATACTCTTTTCAAATAGCTCTCAAAAATTCATGGTGAAAAATGAATTCAATTCTTCCTTTTGAAAAATTTGACTTTTCAATCATGATAAATGCTTTGGTACAACCACTCACTTGGTGAAAAAGTGTCTTCCACTCAGTTTTGTCTTTAATACTCATTGGATATTCATAGCTTGACAATCTCAACATTACTCAATGTCCACACAAAATACTTCAATGTAACCCAATCTTGCTCAGTAGACTCTTGCAACTTGACCTTGCTTGGTAAGGTCTACAATTTTCATAACCACTCGGTGATCCTAGTGCTTCTTAAATGCTAATATGGATCTTTTCTTCTAGTTGGCTAGAACTAATGTGAGATGTTTTCTTTAGAGTCTTAGTTCTAGTTATTCCATAGGGAATTCAAGTTGAGATGCTTTTTTCACCTAACTCTTGAGTGATATCTTCTCCATGACTCAAACTTGCATTCTCAGGAGACTTTGGTATCTATTGCTACTTCATCTACTTTTTGACATTGTTAGCTTTGTATTTCTTTTCATCTTCAACTCTTCTAGTATTCATATAGTTCTCGATAAGATGTCCAAGTTTTGTACAAATGAAACATCTTCTAGTGGTGTCTCTTTTCCTCATGTGATATTTCACACAATTTTCTCCAATGTGCTTGAATTATCCACAATAGTGGCATCTATAGCATGTGTTGTAATCCCATCCAAATATAGCTTTCATAATCTATTTTGTTGGATTCAATATCTTGGTTTTTTATTTAGAAGATTTGTGTCCTTGTTTCTTGCAATTGTGACTTTTACCTTCAAACATAGGTTTCTCCTTGCATTCACTTGCTCTATGACCATGATTATTGCAATTGTAACACTTTCCATTGAATTTTTCTTTACCATTAATCCAAATTTTTTTTGATATATGAACTAACTTACCACAATAATTGCAAGTAGGTCTTTGATTCTTTTGAGATCCTTGCTTGGATGATTCGCCTTCTTCTGTGTATCCTATTCCTGCTTTTCCTTTCTTTCTGTACTGAATTTTCTTATTCAACTAATTCATGATTTCTTGAGATTTCATCATCCTCTTATTGGTTTCCTTCCTAGTGTTTATATTATTCTATAATCTTTCATTATTTGATCTTAGTTTGATGAGTTCTTCATTTGCATTAGTGAGATGATCAATGAAGTCTACTTATTGAAGGGATAGATGCTGAATTTTATTTATCTTTTCTTTGTCTTTTTCTTCCATGACTTCACATAATCTTAATAACTAGATTTCTTGTTCTCTTTTTAGATTTATAACTTCTTCTTGAAGATTGGAATTATTTTCAAGTATATTTTTGATTGCTTCATCAACTTCATCTGAGTTTCTTTCTGGACATATATCTTCAATTCTTTCTTTAGTGTAGAGAAAATCATTCATTTGCACTATAAGATCTTTTCTTCTTTTCAACAATTTAGAGAGTTGCTCCTTTTCTTTCTTTAGATTCCCAATAGCCAATTCAAGATCCAATTTTTTGTTGATACCAATTGTTGGAAATATTAGATAGGCTAGGTTACTAAGAGGGGAGGGGTGAATCAAGAATCAATAAAACTTTAAATTATTTCAAAAATTAATCCTTCATATAATATTCTAATCTAATTGCATGCATGAGAGTGTAAAAGTAGTAAAACATTCATAACACTTTGACACAAGATATGGTGACCTTGAAACCTTCCAAAATAGATAGTAAAACTAGAGTGGGGATGATACCCACAAGCTTGAGTACTACAATATAAAGTTGGTAGGTTAAGGCTTATAATTGATCAATTTTGATGATCTTCCCTATTAAGAGAAATGAGGACTGATAGGTCCACCTTGTGAAAGGATTTACAAAACATACAATGAAGTATGCACTTGGTTAAGAGATTTGTCAAAGATTGTTAAATTTACCCAGTTAAAGGATTTAACTAATACACCTATTAGGATGAACCAGTGGCTAATCTCTAATCTGCAACTTTGATTTGCTAGTTGAGAATCCTTTGAAATGTAAAGATCACCTTGTTGTGATAGATTAAATGTTTTGTTTTCCCTTATATTGCTTGTTTCCTTCACAATTCACACTTCTTCTCTTTATATTTGCTTCATACTTACTTCCATATTTGGATGTGCTATAATACATTACATATATACCAATCCAAATCACAATTCATCAAAGTTGACTACAGCATAGGTTTATATCAAGATCATAAAGTTGGTCCAATTGCTAGCACTCAGGTTCAAAAGACAAACTTAGTGAGGTTTTTGTACTCAACAACCATTGTAAATACTCAACATCATCATGCACTTAGTAAATGTAGAAGCTTGGTTCATACAAATCACTTCTAAGTAGCTTGAACTCGGTTAGTACTTGTGTGACTCAGTGAGCGCTATCATATAAACTAAATCACTTGGTTGATGCTCCATGGCTTAGTCAACACTAACACTACGAGCTCAGTATAAACTAAATCACCTGGTTGACACTTCTTGGCTTAGTTAAGACTAGATTCACATCACTAATACTACAATCATTGTAGATATTGGAGACCATCATTGACACTGTGCAACTCAATTAATACTGTAAAGCTCAGCTAGCACTGTCACTAATGAACTCAGTAGATACTATTCATCATGAACTACATAAAGATTCTAGAATTTGGTAGCAACTATAGAACCTAGTAGTACCTAGATTACTTAGTTAACATTGCAAACTACAAGATAAGCTTGGTAGCAACTTAACCAATTGACTAAGTGTGAGTCACTAATAAATAAACATTGTCCTTAATTTCAACACCTAGGAGCAAGGAAAGGGATCTTTTCAAATCCTTTACTTCAATTCCCATTGGAATAGGCCTAAAAATTGGTGGATCACTAACCTTTCCATCAACTAGCTCTATGTCATACAATGTTTTTACCATTGTTAGCTTGATAAACAAGGTTTCTACTTCTTGCACTAGCTTCCTTAGATTTTTCTCTTAGGTTACCTATCACTTCTTGTTCACATTCACACAAATTTCTCTCAACAATCTCACACTTGATAGCTAGGGTTTCATGAATACGAAATATTGAGAGATTTTAGGTTTACAAAGTGATAATGACCTTGTGGTGTGCCTATTTATAGATATGAAAGAGTAATATTGAGGTTCCAATGTTAAACACATCTCTTACCTACCTCTTACTTTATATAGATAATTATTTTTATCATGTTATCCAACGGTCATGATTTTAGAGATGACCTATATTGCCTTTACAATAAAAATCATGTTATATTGGTGATCAAAATCTAGTTCTCCTTGGCATTATATTTCATGACTTACTAGTTTGAATAAAGGGACCAAAGTAAGATTTACCTTGCTTGCATAACCACTGAAGATTTGCTAGCTTAGTTTTACTTAGAAGTCTCACCATTCATCAATGAGATCACAACCTTTGTAAGTTTTATTTTAGATAAATCTATATTTTTCTTAGTCCAAACCTTGGTGAAGCCCTTGCTAGCTTGCTCAATGTCAATGATCTTCTTCTTTCATTTCTTTCTAGAGAGTTGCTATTTAGATTTTCCTTTGCTCCAATTTTTTTTGGCAATATGACCAATCTTATGAAATCTATAGCATGTCATAACTATACCTTTCCATGGTCTAGTGTTGTTTTTGTGATTGTTTCTCAACTTGTAGTGGGTTGCAAGATGACCATCATTCTCATATGTAGAGTGATGCTTTATAGCACACTTGTCCTTTCTAGTATGTCTTCCTATTTTTGGAGATGATTGATTTGATGAAGTATTTTATCTATATTCCTTTACTTTATGGTTATAATTGTTAGAATGGTAACACTATCCTTCTACTCTTGCCTCATTTTAATGATCCCTATGCTCATGTGTACTATATCCATACCGGTGATAGATGTTGAATTAGCCTTCATAAACATGTTGAGTACCAAACACTACTTACCTATGCCAAAAATTTTTTATGTATGTACTAATTTACCACAATAATAACAAGTAGGTTTATTGGATTTATCACCTCTTGTTGGTGTTTTCTTGTTCCTCTTGAGGTTCAAGTCTTTTTTTCTTGAATGCTCTCCTTTTTCCATTTTTTTGATTACTTTAAATCCTAGACCAATTGATCTCTCTATCTTCCTTTGAGCATTGATTTAGTCTTATAACTTCTAGTAGTTTTCATTAAACTTCATTAGTCTTTTATTATTTTCTTTTTATTTCTTCAAATCAATTGTTAACTGGCATACTTTCTTAGCCAATTGCATATTTTATTTAGTTAGAGATTCTGATTGCTCCATTTTATCATGATATTGTTCATGAAAAAATATATTTTCTTGTTTGATGTAGTGATTATATTTTTCCATCATGGTCATTTCTTCTTCCTTTTATCTTAACAATTGTTCAATGTTCCATTTTTCTTCTTGGGGGATTCTTAGTTCTTTAATGGCCTAATATATTTCCATAATAACATTACCTTCCTCATCTTGAGCTTCACCCATTCTTATTACTGCTAACTCTTGTTCCTTCTTTGTTACCTATATCCTTTTAGTTAAATTATCATTATCAGCCATGATATATGACACTTCTTCTTAATATTCTTCAAATCCACTATGCTCTTCTATCTTCTCTATTAGAACTCGACTTTCATCTAGCTTCTTCATTAGTTTCTTTCTTTTTTCTAGTGATTTTCTTAAATTTTCTTTCAAGTCCTCAATAACATCAAAGGATTCATTAAGATGTCTTTGTAGTCTATAGTCCCCCATTTGATCTTTCCTTGAGTTTTTAAGATATTTACTGTAATCTCTAAGCTTTGATACCAATTGTTGTTCCAAACTGGTATTGAGAGGGGAGGTGGGTTGTGAGTCAGTATGAACTTTCAAATTGATTAGTAGAAAAATATTTCTTACTAATCTTATTACTAGTACCTTAACTAGTAAAATGAAAACAATTGTAGTATAATAAAACCATAAAAGATCAAATAAGAAGGCATACATCAATGACATAAGTATTTATATGTAGAAACCCTCTATGTGAGGATGAAAACCATGGTGAGAGTAATATACCCACTAACCTTTCCTTGCAAATAAAAGGGCACCTTGTTGAAGGTTACAACTATCCTTTTGAGAACTCATCCTGTTAGGAATACATACAATTTGTTAGGATTAAAAAAACCCACTAAGGCTTCCTTGTGAGAATATTTAGGATCTCTTCCTAAAAGATACCTTTTTAGAGGATTTTAAAAACTTACAAGTTTTCCCTGTTGAATGTTTACAATAGTTGCAATGATAAGAAATAGAACTAATGGTTTTGATCTTAGAATAGGGCACACCATTCCTTATGGATCCTCTATGATTACCCATGAAGATTCATTGATCTTCTCCTTCCATTCTAGCTTTCGTATGTGAACAATCATTTTTTACTTCTTTCTTTACATGCTTCTACACTAGTATGTTCTCTTAGTTTTTCATTTTGAGCTATGTTGTTCTTCCACAAATCTTCTCCCAATAATAAAAAACTCAAAAAATACTTCAATAATGAAGTTCAAATGTTTATATACACTAATTCCATTTGGGTATCAAAACCCTAAAATTATCTTGCTTAAAACATGTCTTCAAAATTTAAAATCCATAAGTCAACATGTCACAAAATACTCTTGACTACCTATACATATGTGCCTATTCACATAGGCCTATTTATCCTCTCATGAGTCGACATCTCTACTTGTTTCCTTGCATCCTTCAACCACTTCTTATTGTGTGCATGTCACATTATTAATAGAATATCCTCTAGTCCCATGACAGCCTTGGTGACTAATCTTTGATAATTTTTGATCAACTAACCTCTATGCCTATATTTATTCATAGCCTTGACTACACCATTCTCTAGTCTTAAACAATATGTTAGTCTACCATTTGTTGCACTATCTTGCAACACTTCATCCTTTGTTAACTAGTTGGCAATCAATGACAATATTGTTAAGCCCCAACTGATATTGTAATTGATAATGGGATATTTTTTGGTGATGATGCTATTAATGTATGTAAAAAGGTCATATCACTTGTTATATTACCATTGATGTCAAAATCTTAATTGGCTATACATTATGATAAATCTGGAAAGTACCATATGATTTGATTGATGAAGAGAATTTGAAGAAAGAATGATGAAGTCAAACTTGATATGTAAGGTATTCAATATATACTTGATTGAGTTGGATAATGATTATATAATATTAGTTTGATTGTTATATAATAATGTATTATTGAGAAGTATTGAAGATCACAAGCTATCACAAGGTTAATGAAGGGATACTATATTCATCGACTAATTATAGTATTACCCAAGTGATAGAAAAGAGGATGAAGAACATATTTTTTCTTGAGCAATTTAGTATTAATTGAGTAATATGTTACTCAAGTAAATTTAATGTTTACCAAGTGAAATCTAGATGAACAAGTTTGAGAAATTTGAATCTGAGGCCGACTTTTGATGAAAATTTGGAAAGATTGAGAAAGTCTATTGCATGAGTCAATTTTTTTTGTAGGATCAATGATGGAGAAAATTAAATAAGGATCCAACAAAGGAAATTGAAGAAGGCTAAGGATTGATACAATGTTCTATGTAAAGTTATATTTTCTATGTGTCTAAATTCATTGTATGAAGGAATTTAGTTATAAACCTAAGATTGACGATTCTGATTAAGTGAAAAAAGATGCAAGGATCTAGAAGCATTGAGAAATATATTTAAGTAATATAAAATGAAATTTTTAGGTTAGTAGTTTGAAGTGGTTGATGATTTCATCGTGATGTTATTCAAAGAGTTGATGAAGCTGAAAAAGATATGATTGAATGATGTTGTGAAGATCAAAATTTTTGAAGGAGAAGTAAGAAGTGTTAAGCCAAGTAAACTAAGTAGAGTAGAGAGGAGTGAAGAGAAGAAGTTTGTGGAAGACATAATCAAATGAGTGAGTAAAAGACAAAGAAAGAGAAAGAACAAAGATTTGAACAAGAAAAGGTAGTTGTTATTCTTAACAGACCACTTTACACTATTTCTATTTATCAATTGTAGCAAAAAAATTAGAAGTGTCAAGTGGACATAACAAGTGTATGAAATCCTATATGGTAATATTTATTAGTGGTGTTTGTGTTAGAAAGGATAGGGTTGCCATTGCACCAAAATATCGACCTATTAATTCCCAATACAACCAATAGTCTTATAGAACCATAGGAGGCAATTAATCCTTTCCATAAACCCTGTGAGGTACACTAGCCCACTGCTAACAATCCCCCTCCCAATGTCACTCACCATGGCCTATGGAATTTGAACCTGTGACCAAGCTTTGATACCAATTGTTAGAAAGGACAGGGTTGTTATTGCACCAAAAGGTCAACCTATTAATTCCCAATACAACCAATAGTCTTATAGAACCAAAGGAGGCAGTTAAGCCATGTTGTGAACCTTGTAAGGGACACTGGCCCACTACTAATAGTTCATAAGTCCTTTAAATCAAACCACTCATTTTTAGTCCTAGAAAGGGAGTGATAAGGTCTAGATAATCTTTTGGTGAGATCCTCTAACAAGTTCACTTTAACAAATTGTATGTAAACATTTAACAAGGTAGTCTCCTAACAAAGATCACTTTAGAAGAGTGGGCTGTTGATCCTAGGTGGTTTTTCCTTTAATAGGGTTTCCACATTAAATATTGGTGTCAAAATTGTGTGAATGTTATTTGTGTTGCAAGTTGATTTACATGTTTTTATAGTTTACTGCAACTCAATAATAACTAGATATCACTAGGTAATTACTAAAAAATTATTGAGAGTTGATAATGCAAGAAGCATTTTGATAACAATTTGAAAATGGGTTGATGTCAGAGTTAACATTTTATATTAGATATATCTATCAAGTGATAAGATGTATTGAAGTTTTTGCTATTAATGTTTATGTTTCTTTTATGGTGATGAAAAGTTTGAAGGGATTGTGAGATAACTAGACATAATTGATTCACCTTATCCCCCTCTTAGTTATCTAATAATTTGGTATTAGAGCTTTGAGTTCTTAAAGAAAGAAATTTAATGGTACCTAAGCTAAAGATCATGATGTATAAGAGAGAGCCACCAAATCTAAATAAGGAGAACTTTTCCTCATGTAAAGACCAAATGAGATTTCATCTTTTAGGTATTGGAGAGAATGTCACACATTGGTTGCATAATGAACATGTCACACTTGCTAGTTCTCTAATAGTGGATCAAATGAATGAAAGAGGAATAAAAATAATATGATGATTGATATTGCATCTATTCTCACTGATACTGAATTTGATGATGTTAAGAATGGTGCCAATGCAAAGTAAATGTGGCATAAAATGAAGCTTGTCTATGGAGGAGATGAAAATGTAAGAAGGGTTAAAGATGAAATCTTGAGAGGTAAGTATGATGATATTATAATGCAAGAAGGTGAAAATACTACACAATATGTGAACTAAATTAAGGATATTGTGAGTGCAATTAGAGTTGTTGGAGGTTCTATTCAAGATTTTAAAATTATAAGTAAAGTCTTGATAAATCTTTTACTAGTTTATGCTTATCAAATTTTTTGCTATTCACCAAGTAAGAGCTATTCCTATAAATGATCTAGCACTTAATGGTCTAGTTGGTCAGTTGATCACATTTGAGTTGAGAAATTATGATAAAAATATGGTTATGATTGGAAATTCTTTAAAGTCTTCACTAGCCATCAACAATCCAAAGAAAGAGAAAAAAACCAAAGAAGAAAGTGAATCTAAAACTGACGATGATTTCGATGAGATTGAAGCATTGCTTGTAAGAAGGTTGTCAAGAGGTAAAGGTAAAATACCCTTAATTTGTTTCAAATGTAATGAAGTTGGCCACTTTTTTGCTAAATGTCCTAACTTAGGAAAATTTGATAGAAATGATAGAAATGAAAAGAAAGATTACAAGTATAGGAAGAAAAAATATTACAAAGACAAAGGAAAGAAGTCAGGCTAAATTTCTAAAGGAGAGCATATTGAGAAAAGTGTTGATGATGACAAGAAAATAGTTCAAATGGCCTTTGTTGCAATCAAGGAAGAGCCAAATGGAGAAAGGTATGAGAATGGAACTACCCTTATTTCACTTATTACAAATAATGATTCATGGATTATTAATAGTGGTTGTTCACATCAAATGATTGGTGCTCTAACTAAGTTATAAAAATTTAAATAAATTGATGATGGTGGAATTGTTAAATTTGGCAGTGATGTTTGATACTCAATGATAGGTAAAGGATCATTCATGTTGAATGATAAGATCAGATGTGATGATGCATATTGGGTTCAAGGAATTTGCTAAGTGTATCTCATTTGAATAACTTATTTCACAAGCTTGAATTTAAGAAAAGGAAGGTCAAAATCTTTGATGATGAAGCTAATATGATTGGAATAGGAGTACGAAAAAAAGGTGACTTGTTTTACCTTGATTCTATAGTTGAGACATGTTTATTTTATAGAATTGAGGATGTGTGGTTATGACATAAAATATCATGTCATGTAAACTTAAAAAATATGGTAAAAATCAGTAGAAAGAAAAGAGTTAGAGACTTGCCAAATCTACAAATACCTGATAATGTTGTGTAAAGAATTTCATCTTAGTAAGATGAAAAAGTATAGTCTTACTAGAAAGACACACACTTCCAATGATATTATAGAATTAATGCATACTAATTTATGTGGTCCAATTAGAGTTGAAAGTTTCTATGGTGATAAATACTTTATATTATTTGTGGATGATTATTCAGAAATGATGATGGTAATGTTCATGAAAGTCAAATCACATGATTTTGATATGTTTAAGTGGTACAAAGAAAGAGTTGAAAAGGAAACTAGTAAATCTTTGAAATATTTAAGATATGATAGAGGTGGTGAATTTATGTCTTCTGAAGTCACTAAATTGTGTGCTAAAAATGGTATCAAGAGATAATTATTTGAATTGAGGACATTGCAATAGAATGGTATTGGTGTAAGGAGAAATAGATCTTGATCAGACTATCATGGAATATGCAAAGACACTGATGATTGAGAAGGATGTCTCTTATATATTTTGGAGAGAAAAAAGTAGTACTATTGTTTACACTATCAACCGAGTTCAATTGAAGAAAAGAACAAACAAGATACCTTGTGAGCTATGGTATGGTCATACACTAAATGTAAATCATTTCAAAATCTTTGGAAGTAGATGTTACATTCACAAGGAGGATAGGAATGGTAAACTTGATTTTAAAGGTAATGAAGGTATATTCCTAGGATATTCATCTAAGAGAAAGGCTTACAAATGTTTGAGCAAGGCTATTAACAAGATGTTTGAAAGTGAAAATGTGAGATTTGACAAGTTTGCAAAGAAGAATGATTTGGAAAGAAAAAAAGTAACCGAAAGATTTTTTTTTTTTTTTTTTTTTTTTTTATGTCTATGAATATGTAGTAAATGCTCTACCCTAGTTATAACATAGGCCTACTAAGAATAAAATAGTAGCACCCAAGCATTAAATAGTTACACTCAAAGCATTAGACAATGGTTACTAAATCTCAAAAGGTTATACCTGAGCACTCAATAGTACAATCTGAGCATGAAGTTGAACTCCCACTAAGGGAATATAACACTGAGAATTAGAGAACTAAACCTATATTAGCCAAATATGTGAGAAAGAACCATTCACTTGAACAAATAATTAAAGATAGAAATGTTGGAGAAAAAAAGAAGAAGTAAATTAAGAGAAGGTAGATGTTTAATAGCTAATTTTGAGCCTAGATTAGTTAAAGATATATTGAATGATGAATGTTAGATTAATGTTATGAATGAGGAGATTGATAAAATTTATAAGAACAACACATTGACATTTTATTGAGACCTACTAACAAGAATGTGATTGGAACAAAGTGGATTTTTAGAAAAAAAAAAGTTGAATGAGAACGGATAAGTGGTGAGAAATAAGGCCAAATTGATCTACAAAGGTCATGCCTAAGAAGAAGGAATTGAATATGGTGAGAATTTTCCTCCTATTTCCATATTGGAAGGAGTAAGTACCCTATTGGCTTATGCTACATACAATAAATTCAAGGTATGTCAAATGGATGTTGAATCTACATTTTAAAATGGAATGCTTGAAGAAGAAGTCTACATTAAATAACCTAAAGGATTTATTGAACCTAGAAAGAAGGACATGGTTTGCAAGTTGAACAAAAACATTGCATGGACTGAAATAAGCCTCAAGAGCATGGTATGGAAGGTTACACTCTTATATGATTAAGATAGGATTTGCTAGAACAAGTGAAAATAGTAATTTGTATTTGAAAAATGAAATACAAGACATGGTTTTAATTGCTGAAATATTTGTTGATGATATAATCGTTGGAGGAAATGATATATCCAATAAGTCATTTGTTGATCAAATGAGTATTTAATTTGAAATGTCAATATTTGGAGAGATAAAAAAATTCATTGGATTACAAGTTTGTCAAACACCAAAAGGCATATATGCTACTCAATCCAAGTATGTGAAGGAAATATTGATTTTTTTTGGGATGGATGAGTCTAAACCATTCGATATACCTATAGTGACTAGAGTGAAATTGTCAAAGGAAGACACTACTACTGATGTTAATAAAATAAAATATAGATCTATGATTGGATAGATATAATATGTTGTACATAGTAGACTAGATATTGCCCTAGCTATTGGAATTGTTACAAGGTTTTCATCCATTGCAAAGGAAGCACATTTGATTTCTATGAAAAGGATATTTAGATATTTCAAAGGAATTGAAGATTATGGCCTATGGTATAAACAAGAGGATGACTCTAATCTTAAAGTCTACATAGATGCTAATTTGATTGGAAATGTTGATGATAGAAAAAGTATAAGTAGAGGAGCATTTTTCTTAAGAGAAAAGTTGATCACATGGATAAGCAAGAAACAAACTTGTATTTCACAATCTATTGCTAGAGCTAAATATTTTGCTACGATAATCAATTGTTCAAATCTTGTATGGATCAACCAACCATTGGAATGAATGCAAGAAGAATTAATTGATCTTGTCACTATTTACTGTGATAACACAAGTTATATAAATATTTCAAAAAATATAGTAATGTATGCAAAGACAAAACACATATCAATCAAGTATCATTACTTAAGGGAGCAAGTTCGAGAAAACAAAGTAAGGCTTTGTTGGAAACTATAATTGTAACAATTTTTATGTTGTCATTGATGTCAAACCTTATTGATGAGATAATTACTACCTAAATAGAGTTATATATCATTTTATTGATGTAGAGGATTTGAAAATATGAGATAACAAAAAGGCCTAGTGGAAAGGTTGAGTTATGTGGAACTAAAACTGGTAGTTGATTAGTTGATACATTGGAAAGAAAATGTGTTATTTAATTATTACACTAAGTATTGAAGCCTAGTTGAGATGATCAATGAAGGACCAAATGCATAGGCTAAACAAAGAAAAAAAAGTAGAAGATTAAGGAACTTATAGTTGAAGCTAAGTTGTGCTAGTGTTGATCGAGTAAGTAGTAGAAGCTGAGAAAACATTGTATTGACCGAGTATCGATAAAAGTTTGAGTGAAGATAGTGTAAGAAAAGTGAAAGGGTTTAGTATTATTTGGGTTGTCTAGTGATGACCAAGTTCAAGGAACATAATATTGGCCAAGTGTCAGTATTTGATAGTTTGTGAAGGAATTGAGATTCCTAGTTGACATAGTTGAATTTTTGGATTGGTTATAGCACATGAAGGATAAGTATTGATGAGATGGAGAATTTAATTCATGAGAAACTGTGTTTGGGAGTTCCTAGGCATGGATTTAAAGAGATTTTTTGAGAAGTATCTAGAAGGAGAAGGAGGAAAAAAAATGATGGAAGGATCTGATGAATCTAACCTAACCTTAAGATCAACAATGATGTTTAAGCGACAAAAGATCAAAGATACCTATTTTAAGGAGGCATAAGTATAACCTAGAGAGGTTGGAGTAATTGTTGATTCTATTGATTGGAAAACTTGAGTATAAGGCTTGAAGAGCTAAGTAGAGGTGAAGTGTGATTGCTTGAAGGCTTTCTAAGTAAATTAGTGATGGATATATTAATGGAGGCTAGTTAGTAGATCAATAGCTTTCCTACATTGTGATCTATATTTGCAAAGTGAGCATTATTTATCAGTCAACTTGCTGTTACTTTTGAACCATTATATCAGCTAAAATCCTTTAATAAAAGTTGACCTAATAATCATTTATAAATCCTTTAATCAAGGTGATATTATAATGGGATGTTCTTAAGTCCTTTAATAAGGCCAATCCTAATAGTGTGATTAAATCCTTTAATAGGTTTAGCTCTTAACTGAGCTCACTCCAGAAGAGTAAAAAATTGGTAGCATGCTACTGATGTTTTTTCCCAAATTGGATTTCCATCTTAAATCCTAGTGTCATACTTGTGTGAATGTTATTTGAGTAGGTTACTATTGGGACAAATAACTAAAAGTTTATGTTATTGATAAGTTGTTATAGAGACCAAGTGGACTAATGAATAAATTTGAGCCTTTGAAAATGGTTAAAAGTTTGTTTGGAACATCTAGAGTTGAGAATAACTAACTCACCCCCCTCTTAGTTATTCTAAATCATTCTAATTATTGGTATCAAAGCTTGTAGTTCTTTTAAGGAAAAGTTTAAAGGGTTTTAAAGCTAAAGATCAAGATGTATAGAAAGGAGGTGCCCAAGTTGAACAAGGAGAACTTCCCTGCATGACAAAGTTTGATGAAGATGCACATTAATGTAATTGGAGATTCAATGGTATACCCCTTGGAGCATAACTACATAGAATTACCATCACATATGACAAACCAATAGATAAAGGAGAAATAAGAACACAATCATGCAATGTTGGAGATTGCATATGCCTTAAGTTACTCATAGTTTGATGATATAAAGGGATGCACTACTGCAAAGATAATGTGGGAAAAACTAACAAAGATCCATGGAGGAGACAAGAATGTACTAAGATCCAAATTAGAAATCTTGGGAGCAAATTTTGATGACATCAAGATGGTAAAAGGTAAGAACATTACTCAATATATTGGAAGAATCAAAGAAGTGGTGAATGAAATCTGAGGAGCTAAAGGAAATATTAGTGATGACTATGATCAACAAGGTACCAAGAACTTTACTTCCCATTTATTCTATTAGAGATTTTGCAATAAAATAACTAATATGTAGTCTTGGTTATGATCTAACCTTGGATAGTCTAGTTGGTAGACTTATTACTTTTGAATTGTCAAAATTTGATAATTTTACTGCCCCTACTATTGAATCTACTTTCAAGTCACAATTAGTTATACATAAGTCTAAGAAGAAGAAAGGAAAGCATGAGGATAGTGAGAGTGAATCTTTTGATGATGATCTTGAGGATCTTGAACCATTAATGGCTAGAAGACTAGCAAGAGGCAAAGAAAAATTCAAAGGTAAACTTCCTACAATTTATTTTTTATGCAATAAAGTTGGTCATATTGTTGAAAGATGTCCTGATAGGGATGAAAAGGATGAAGGAAAGACAACAAGTTCAAAGGAAGAAGAGATGGAAGAGACAACAAAGGATACAAAGTTTACAAGAGAAAAGGTAAGAAATCTTGTTAAATTGTTGAAGGAGAAACTGATAGTGATTCTAATAGTCACAATGAAGAAGTTTTTTATGTGAAAGGTAAAGGATAAATAGGATTGACTAAAAAGATTAGATGTGATAATGTTTATTGGGTTGAAGGACTTAACTAATTTTTTTTGAGTGTTTCACAGTTGAATAGTTTAAGTTATAGAGTTTAATGTCAGCACAAGAAGGCTAAGATCTATGATGGCTCTTCTAAACTTATTGGAAGTACAGATCAAATAAGAGGTGAATTGTTCTATCTAGACTTATCCAATGATACATTCTTGTTTATATAATATGAAGGAATTTGGTTATGCCATAAGACATTATTTCATGTAAACTTTGATAATTTGGTAAGCATTAGTAAGATGAAAAGAGTGAGAGGATTACCAAGATTGAAGAAACCTGATATTATAATGTGTAGACTCTATCAATTAGGAAAAACAATGAAGTCTAGTTACAAGAGAAAGACCTATACTTCTAATGATATTTTAGAGTTGGTTCATACTGACCTTTGTGGACCTATTGGAGTGCAAACCTATTGTAGTGACAAATATTTTATTCTATTTGTTGATGATTATTGTAGAATGATGACTATGATGTTTCTTAAAGAAAAGATGGATGCATTTAAAATGTTTAAGTGGTATTTGGCTAGAGTTGAAAAGGAAACATGTAAAATATTGAAGTGTTTGAGATATGAGAGTGGAGGTGAATTCATATATGAGGAATTCAACATATTCTATAACAATAGAAGAATCAAGAGACATATGTTTGCACCATGGACACCTCCATAGAAATGGTATAGCTAAAAAGAGCTAGAATAGATACAATCATGGAATGTCCTAGGACATTGATGATGAAGAAGAATGTTGCACCAAAGTATTGGAGAGAAGCATTAAGTACTGTAGTCTATACCTCAAACATAGTACATGTCATGAAAGGTTCAAATATCACACCTTTTGAGTTATGGTATGGATATGCACCTAATGTAAAATATTTAAAAAATTTTGGAATTTTTTTTATATACTAAAGGACAATAAACATGGAAAACTTGATGCAAAGAGTGATGAAGGTATATTCCTAGGATATTCTACTAAAAGAAAAGCATATAAATGCTTTAATTCTAACACCAACAAAGTTGAGGAAAGAGAACATGTGAAAGTTGATGAATATGTAGAAAAGAATGAAGTTGAATGTAAGAAGGAACCAAAAGATTACTTAAATTTCATATACATTGATGAAGGAGAGCCTGACACTTTACTTAAACCTAAGAAGAAATTTTCCAAGAAACAACAACTACTGAATATCGAGTTACAATTGTAATGGATCGAGCATCAGGAAATTGGTGCTGAGCATCAAGAAGAGCATGCTAAATAACTAGAATAAGGAAAGATACATGAAGTGCTACCTCAGGTAAATCTACAAGATGAACTTGAAGTGAAACAATAAGAAGTAAGAAGAAAAGAACCTATGCTAGCAAAATATGTAAGACATCATGCACCAGATCAAATTATTGAAGATAAAAATTTAGGAGTTATGACAAGAAAAAGACCGAGGAGTGATACATGCTTATGTGTGAATTTGAAGCTAGATTAGTCAAGGATTCACTTGGAAATGAAGATTGGATTCCATACATGAATGAAGAGATTGAGAAAATAGAATAAAACCTAGACATTGGTACCTAGACCAAAGGATAAGAATGTTATTGGAACAAAGTGGGTATTAAAAAACAAGCTGAATGAGAAAGATGAAGTCACAAGAAACAAAAGAAGATTAATTTGTAAGGGATATGCACAAGAAGAAGGAATTGAATACGGGGAGACATCTTCCCCAATTGCAAGGTTAGGAGTGAGAACTTTTCTTTCATTTTATGCTTATAAAGGATTCAAAGTGTATCGAAAGGATGTAAAATATGCATTTTTGAATGGAATTTTGGAAGAAGTCTACATTGAACAACCTAAAGGATTTTTTGATCCAAGAAAGATGAATCTAGTATGTAAGATAGAAAAAGTATTGTATGGATTGAAACAATCCCCTAGAGCATGGTATGAAAGGTTTCACACATATTTGGTAAAAATTGATTTTGCAAGGACTAATGATAATGGTAATCTATATTTGAAGATTGAATTTGGAACAGGATTATTTTTGGCTAAGATATTTGTGGATGATATCATATTTGGAGGATAAGATTCATTGCGTCAATCATTTGCTGATGAAATGAAGAAAGAGTTTGAGATGTTTAAGTTTGGAGAGATCAAATTCTTTGTTGGTTTGAAAGTCCATCAAATGAAGAAGGGAATACACACCACACAATCCAAGTACATCAAGGAGATATTGAAGACCTTTGGAATGGAAGACTCAAAACCAATTAGTACACCTATGGCAACTAGACATAAAATTACAAAGAATGATGATTTTGCTGATGTGAACCAAACCTTGTATAGATCAATGATTGGAAAGCTATAATATGTTGTTTACAATAGATAGATATTGCAATAATAGTTGGGATTGTTGCTTGATTTTTAGAAAATCCTAACAAGAATCATATGATTGTTGTGAATATAATACTAAGATATGAAAGGAACACAAGATTATAGATTGTATTACAAAAATAATGACAAGTTCGAATTAAAATAATATACTGATGTAGATTGGGATGGAAATGTTGACAAAAAACATAGTACTACTGGTGGATATTTCTTTCTAGGAAAAAGATTGGTTTCATGGAAAATAAATAAATAAAATTATATTTCTCAATCCATAACAAAAGTTGAATATGTAGCAGCAACAGTTAATTGTTCTAACATAGTGTCGATCAAGCAATTATTAAAAGGAATGAAGGAAGAGATCAATGAACCTATTACCATATTCTATGTTAAAACAAGTGCTATAAACATATCTAAGAATCTAGTGATACACACCAAGACCAAGCACATTGCTATCAAGTATCATTACTTGAGAGAATTGGTATAAGACAAAGAAGTGAGATTGGAGTATGTGAACAAAAAGGAATAGATAGATAATATATTCACAAAATATTTACCTAAGGATGATCATGAAAATTTAAAAGGTAAATTAGGGGTAGTTCCCTTATCTAAATCTACCCAAGCTAAGATGGAGCTTTGCATCAATTTTTTTCATTAAAACATCTTACAAATTGATGTAGAAGGTCACACTTTAGGATTTGCCTAAAGCTTATGAGAAGATTGTGAGGAGTTTGAGATGCAAAGTTGACAGAATTATAGTCATAAGAAAGATGATAGAGGGGAAAGCCAATTTAGAAAATTAACAAAGAGATATCTATCAAAGAGGGAGTTGTTAGTTATCTATAATTGTTGTTATAATTGATGTCTAGAAGTGTTGCATATCAAAGTTGCAGAGATGAGAACTAGAATGAAACTAAAAGATGAAATCAGGGAGATTGTTGGCACATGAAATGAGAATCATAATAAAACTAAAGATGAAATGAGGTAGTTGAAAAGAATAAAATCACGTGGATGCTCAAATGGATTTTTAGGTTGCATGGTAACTTGAGGTGTTTCCATCAATGCCAAAGAGGGAGATTGTTGGAAACTACAATTGGAACAATTGTTATCTTATCATCAATGTCAAACCTTACAATTGAGATAGTTTTTACTTAAGAAGAGTGCTATATCATTTGAATGATGAAGAGGATTTGAAAATATGAGATAACAAGAAGACCTAGTGGAAAGATTGAGTTATGTGGAACTACAATGGGCACTTTCTTTGTTCGTACATTGGAAAGATAATGTATTGTTTAATCATTATACTAAGTGTTGAAGCCTAGGTGAGATGACTAATGAAAGACAAAATGTATAGGCTAAACCAAGAAATAGAGTAGAATATCATAGAACTTATAGTTGAAGTTGAGCTATGCTAGTGTCAACCGATTGAACAATAGAAGCTGAGAAAAGACAATATTGACCGAGCATGAGTAAAAGTCCAAGCAAAGACAATGTAAGCTGACTGAAATAGTTTAGTATTGACTAAGTTCTCTAGTGATGATAGAGGCCAAAGAACACAATATTTAATGAGTATCATCATTTGATAGTTTGTGAAAGAATTGAAATTCCTAGCTGACATAGTTGAATTTTCAGATTGGTCAAAGCACGTGAAGGATAAGTTTTGATGAGCTAGAGCATTTAATTCATGATAAACCATGTTTGGGAATTCCTAGGCATGGATTCAAAAATAAATTTTGAGAAGTATCTAGAAGGAGAAGGAGGAAACAAAATGATGGAAGGATTCAACGAATCTAACCTAACCCTAAGATCAATGGTGATGTTTAAGAGGCAAAAGATCAAAGCTACCTATTTAAGGAGGCATAAGGATAACCTAGAGAGGTTGGGGAAGTTATTGATAATGTTGATTTGTGAACTTGAGTAGAAGGCTTGAAGAGATGATCAAAGGTGAAGTGTGATTTCTTGAACAGTTTCCAAGTGAATCAATGATGGAGATATTAGTAGAGACTAGTTAGCAGATCAACATATGAGCTATATTGTGATCTATATTTGTAAGGTGATTTGTATTTATCATATCAATCTACTATTACTTTCTAAACATTGTATTAGTTAAAACCCTTTAATCAAGGTTGACTTAACAGTCATTTGTAAATCCTTTAATCAAGGTGATATTCTAATGAATGTTCTTAAGTTCTCTAACAAGACCACTCCTAATAGGGTCATTAAATCCTTTGACAGGGTCATAGGGTCGATCCATGTTACTAGGTCCTACTTTTCATTACAAACAAAGCGGATGAAAATTAGAACTTTCTTATTTTAGGGGTTTTGGACGAAGCAAATGCTTTGCTTGAAGCTTCCACATGGCTTTGTGCAAAGCCCAATACTTTGTTTGAAGCCCTACAGGCCCGTTGGCCATATAGGGCTTCACTTGAAGCCCTTTAAAACCCCAATATGCTACCCAAACTGGTTTATAAATGTCTCTTTAACATTTTCAACTTCATTGTTATGGTGATAGATTTGTAGAAGGGCTTAGAGAGAACTTCGTGACATCTTTAGTTGCATCATCATTCTGGCCTACCATTTTTGACATCCTTCAAGCATTCAATGTACTAGGCATGTTCATTTTTGTATTTTTAATGATTATTTAGTTATTTTTATGAATGTTTAAAGTAGTTTTTAGTGAATATTTTGTTGATTTTTATGAATGTTTAGTAGTGTTTAGTGAATATTTAGTTGTTTCTTATGAATATTTAGTTTTTTTTAATGGTTATTTTGTGATTTTTAGTACATGTTAATTAGTTTTATGTTTATATGTTGTATTTTATTTTAAATGTTAGAAAATGTTGAAAAAATATAGTTAAAATTGTAGTCAATGGACAAAATCATATGTTTAGAAATATAAAATACTAGGTAGATCGATAATAAAAATCAAAAAATAGGATTGATGTAGAAAACAAAAAATGATTTAAAACTCTAGATGAATAAAAAATTTAAAACTTAGCATATCTAGAAAAAATCTCTCTCCCTCTCTCCTTAGTTTCTCTATCTTCTCTAGAGTACTCTCTCTCTCTCCCTCCCTCCTCTCTCTCTCTTCACTCACTCTCTCCTCACTTTCTCTCTCCTCACTCTATCATCTCTTTCTCTCACCTCACACTTTCTCCCTTTTCTCTCTTTCTCTCTCCTCACACTTTCTCTCTCATTGAACTCTCTCTTCTCACTTTCTCTCTCCTTACTTTATCATCTCTTTCTATGTCCTCACACTTTCTTCCTCTTCTCTCTTTGTCTCTCCTCACACTTTCTCTCTCCTTGAACTCTCTCTCCTCCCACTTTCTCTCTCCTTACTATCTCTATCTTCTCACTTTCTCTCTCCTTACTTTCTCTCTCTTCTCACTTTATCTCTCCTCACTCTCTCATCTCTTTCTCTCTCCTCACACTCTCTCTCTCCCTACCCTCACTTTCTCTCTCCTCACTCTTTCTCTCTCCTCACACTTTCTCTCTTCTTAAACTTTGTCTCTCCTTATACTCTCTCTCCTGACACTTTCTCTCTCCTTGAGCTCTCTCTCCCCACTTTATTTCCCTCTTCTTACTTTCTCTCTCTTCACTTTATCTCTACTTTTTCTCTCTTCTCACTTTCTCTCTCCTTACTTTTTCTCTCTTCTCACTTTCTCTCTCCTTACTTTCTCTCTCTTCTCACTTTCTCTCTCCTCACTCTCTCATCTCTTTCTCTCTCCTCTCTCTCTCCCTACTTTCTCTCCCTCTTCTCAGTTTCTCTCTCCTTACTTTCTCTTTCCTTGAACTCTCTCTCCTCACACTTTCTCTCTCCTTGAACTCTCTCTCCCTCATCTTGCTTTCTCCCTCCTAACTTTTTCTCTTCTCACTTTCTCTTTTCTCACTTTTTCTCTCCTTACTTTTTCTCTCCTCTCACTTTCTCTCTCCTCATTTTCCTTCTCTTCTCACTTTATCTCTCCATCTCTCTCTCTCTCTCTCTCTCTCTCTCTCTCTCTCTCTCTCTCTCTCTCTCTCTCTCTCTCTCTCTCTCTCTCTCTCTCCCCTCATTGTCTCTCCTTGAACTCTCTCTTCACACTTTGTCTCTCCTTGAACTCTCTCTCCTCACATTCTCTCCCTCTTCTTACTTTCTCTCTCTTCTCTCTCACTTTCTCTATCCTACATTTAATTTATTATGATTAAGATCTAATATAACTTATGTACACCTTAGATTAGTAATAAGGCCTAATAGGACCTTATACAAGACCTCTTGAGACCTTAGAAATAATTATATGACTTAATAGGACCCTTTATGACCTTAGATTAATGATAGAACTTATCATAACCCCTTATTGAATACATGTACTTGTAATTATATGGCATCCCCCCTTGTTGACCCTTTATGTTCTTGTAATATTAAGTTAACATTTAGATTGCACATGTTGTACCCATAGATGGCATCCCATGATCATGGACATCCTCAACCTCAGCCTCAAGATTAGGGATAGGTAGAGGGTCAGAGATAGGGATATAATTAGGGGCATGGGTTGGGGCATGATAGGGAAAAGGATAGGAACAAGGACATGGACCACATAATGATGTACCACCTATCCACCCTTGTATTCCTGATTTGACGACTATATTCCAATTTGTGACCATAGAGACTACCACATTGAGATCCACTATTGAGAGATCTCTGAATCATCTATATAGAGGTATATGTTAGTAGATTTTGACTAGTCTTGAGGAGCTTACTAATATGCTTAGATCATAGACTAAATTTGCACCACAATTTGTAGATAGGATTTTTTCTAAGCTTAGAGTAGAGATCTTAGTTGGTATATCCTTAGAGAAGGTTTAGAGCCTGGTTTCTAAGGATATTATCAAACAAGAGGTCTTCCCATTTTATGAAGGGAAAACCAAGGTTAGGGCATATTAGGTTACTGGATGTGTTGTGCCATAGATTGCTTGTATTATATACCCTTGATTCCTAGTAGCACATGGTTGTTATCCTAATAATAACTAAATTCTATTATATTTTTCTAGTAGTTGTATGCAAAGATCCACTCGAGGCACTACGCCAACTATTTATATATTCCAAGATATTATGGTCAGAGACATAATAGAGTTTGTAATCATGATGCATATCGTGTGATGACTCATGTTGTTCCTCATCATTGTGCATTGGTGGGATCTAGGACCCCAATAGTGACTCCAGTGATGGGTGCTACTGTAGATAGAGTTGTCATTGCTTCTTAGAGGGGAGTAGTTGAACAGATAGGACACATTGCATTTGCAGCTAGGAGCATTACATTTGACACTCTGGGCATATATCTTTTGAGTAGAGCTAGTCAACACAAACCATTTAGAGGAAACATTGAGTACTACACCACCAATTGATGAGATCTATAGATTTTCATGTATTCCTACCCTAGGAGATATATGTGGCCTCACTGGAGAGCACATACATATGGAGATGACCTTGTATCTTCTATATGATCTTTTGCAGGCATATTCTTACATTATAGATACATAGGGGATGCCTTTATATAGTTTTGTAGAGATGATTTCACAGAGGCCTATATTTTGAATGACCGATGACATGCCATTAGGTCATGCACACTAGAGCAAACAACACTTTGTATAGGACTTTGGCATTTATCACTCTACACAACACT
Source organism: Cupressus sempervirens (assembly GCA_028749045.1). NCBI lineage: Eukaryota > Viridiplantae > Streptophyta > Pinopsida > Cupressales > Cupressaceae > Cupressus > Cupressus sempervirens. The sequence goes on from CM053792.1 coordinate 466,162,871, forward strand.
CTGGTGCTCAATAGTCTAGTGCTTAACACTCAGCTCAACACTCAACTAAACACTTATCTTAGCACTCAAATGCACAAAATTCTGTTGCAACTCCACCTGAGGGGACCTTATGAGTTGGTTGAGGTATTTCTATTTCTATCGATGGACTTGACATGCCTAATAAGAAGTTGTGAAATTTGTGTCAGATTCATCTTCCCACTAAGATAGGATCATACATGGACATGCTATTTTAGTCTACTGACACTACACCACTTCCATCCCATCTTTTTAATCCTTTACACTCCTCACTATTACAAAGGATTGGACTATTGGAGATGGAGTTTCTATTGATGAAACCTTAGTACATGTCATTGATGACCCTCTTGCTCCTTAGACTTTGGTACACCTCTTTTAAGTTTCATTTTTACAATAACAAATTTCTATTCACAAGTATATATTTATGTACTCATATTTCCAAATGAATTATATTTTTGTAGGCACAAGCAATAGAGCATACTTCTTCTAGTATGGGCTTTGATTGTAGTGGGAGGAGAGATGTTATCAATGTGACACCTACTACTCATGGGGGTGAAAATATGATGGATGTGACATCCACTAGTGCTAAGGTAAATAGAAATTTAAATTAATTCAATACTAGATACATGTGCACTTGCATCAATGTATTTAAATTTGTACAAATATCTGAAACTAGTTCCCATGTATATATACAAGTATATGTTTAACACATTGTTGTATTTTAATTTGCAGGGCTCAATTGATACTCCATAGACACATGATCCTTAGGAGTCCTTATCAAAGGGTCACTTTGTTCATATGTGTTTGGATGAGTCTCTAGTTTAGGACACATGCACATATTTACTTTATCATTGATCTTATCGAGACATACACATTTATGATTTGACACACACACACAGATATATATATATATATATATATATATATATATATATATATATATATATTTTGCACACGTGTGTTTATGATTCATTTTTATAGACACAAGATTGGTTAAATTTTTAATTAGACATGTAATGTATATTTCTAGTTTATGGTCCATGTGATATATGTATTTAGTTTATGGTTAGATGTACACAATTCAACATTAAAATGCATGATGAAAACTATTTAAAGAGACTTGATTGATGAAAATGTATATGTACATATATAAAATCCTAGACTTCATATAAAATGAACATGTAAGTATTCAATATAAGTCCTACATGTGTAACATGAAATGAGTTCATGTATGATTTGATATAAGTTCTAAGTTGCATTAAATGAGTTCATGTACAATGTATACAAATATAAGTCCTAAGTTATGTGAAATGAACACATACATGCACTCAATATAAGTCCTAAAAGTTGTGTATGAAATGAAAATGTACACATGTCTACACATATAATTGTCCTAAGTTACATGAAATAAACACATATACATACATTTGATATAAGTCATACAAATTATGTATAAAATAAACATGTCTACACATACAATTGTCCAAAGTTACATGAAATGAACATACACTAATGAAAGGTTTAAAATGAAGATACATAAATGTACTTGTACATACATATAATACACATGTACATTTTACCTAGATCAAAGAGTGACTTGGTAAATTTATGAATTATCTAAGCAAGTCCTAAGATACATGAAATGAACACACATACATGTACACTTGATATAAGTCCTACAAGTTATGTATGAAATACATACATACTTGTACATGTTAAAATATTAGTATACATACATTTTAACTAGATCAAAGAGTGATTTAATAAATTTATGAAATATCTAAGCAAGTGCTATGAAGATGAAATATGTCAAGTGGTTCCAAGTGGTTCCACATGCTCATGGAGAACATTTAATATTCTCTCATGGTCCTTAATATCTAATTTCCACTTGTGACTTCCACCTTTATGTTTAACTGGATGTAGAGAAATGGACATAGCAATAACATTGTGACTATATGTTGCCAAGTTTTAGTCTTATCCTTTTAAATCTTGAAGGCATTGGTTGATATAACTAAGTGAGGTTAGAGAGAGTAGTGTCTAGCCTATTTTAGGTCTCTTCTCATTTTTCCTGAGTGCTACCTTTTCCACATTTCTTGGGTCTCCCTTTGCAACAAATTTACCTAATCTTTATATGAAGGTTTCCTATTTTTTTGATGCGCACAAGGTTTAAGTGATTTAGGTATAGTTGGGGTGTGATATTCCATCCTCTTGATGATAAGTAAGTGTTATAAATTTCATTCTCTACTATCTTTCCCTACCATTTCATATCTCATAGATTCTGAGGTCTTGAGTTGATTCTTCCATCAAGCAAACTACACCAAATGTGAATCAGAAGGTTAAATCCATGGAAAGTGACTAGGAGGCTATGAGTATGATTTTTCAAATGCCCAAGGATTTATGATGTTGTGGATAGGGTGTTTTTTATTCAAATATGTGGAGATAAGATCAAATGTCTCAGTCTAGAAAATGTTGCTGAGAGAGGAGTTTTCCTCCAAAAGGTAACATTATGGACTACTTTTCTAGAAGCTTTGAGAATACATAGTCAAGTTACCAAAATTTTTGAATATCCATTGGAGATGCCCAAAAGATACTTCCAGAAAAGCAAGTGTTGAACATGTGAATCCATTATGAAAGAAAAGTATTGTGAAAGCCTTTTAGTGGAAAATGGAAGAACAAAATACACAAGATAGCAAAAGGATCACCCCCCATACTGTGATTCCAAATAAAAGGGAAATGGGTTTGGGAAGAAGCTAAGTTTTTCTTTCTCCCTCATATTTGTTAATATTGCTAAGAATTAATATTGCTAAGAATATCCATAGTTCAAATTTTGAAGCAAAATAAGGTACTTCCTGCAAAACTAAGTATTTATGTTGTTCAATGACTTTTAGTCATATCACCTTAATTTAATTAAGCAAGCATGCTTTTGGGAACTTAATATTTTAAGTGAAAATTAATGAAAAGTTTAAATAACCATTACTCATGGAATTAAATGAAAATTTGGCCATTATAATCATTGGCTGAACTTAATTTCATTCATGTGGAGCCAAATTTCTAATTCCTGAAGGCTATTTCATCAGATTTGCAAGCAATTGGTTTTCTACAAGTTTATTTAACAACTATTTATTGAAAACCACAACCTATGCAATCATAGCAATTAACAATTAACAAGGCACTGATGCAGTCAAAATTTGGCATACCTACACATGAGTAGTATTGTGAAATTTATTTTGGGTCCTCACCATCTATGTTTAATGAGAAAAGACCCTTAGATAGGAGGACATGTAGAGGACTTGGTTCTAGACTGCCTACTTGAAGAAGAGAAAGATGTCAAAAATTCTATTTGGCATGAATCTAAAGCAAGAGATCATGGAAATCCTTGCACTCCTTAGATTGAAGGGAAAAGAAAATATTTTAGAGTTCATCAAGCACCATTTATTCCTAGTACAAGCAATCTATGCTGAAGATATGAAGATTAATTGGCCACAAATCATCTGTCATGAGCTCAATTCTTGGTTGAATTCTGCTAGAGGATTTAAGTAGTTCTATATGTCCTCCTCTTTGATTTATACTTTAGTAACATACCATATGTGTCTTGGTTTCCCAAGTATCCCAAACTATGATGAGCACACCAATATCTATGATTTTTATCCACATCTTCAAATGCAAAGGAGCTATGAGGAGTATGTAGCTATCAATGATGCCTTTATAATGAGGTTGTGCTAGGAATTGCAAGGTTTCCCTTAGAGGAGAATCTCAGCTGATGTAACTTCAACCATAGGCTAGTTTGGATGCTCACTCATCCAATTTCTAAGCTTATCCTATTTGTGAATAGGAGCTTATGATGGTTTTCCCAAAAGATTTGTCATATATCTAGAGTACAAGGTAGTTCTAGTCGAGCCTTATCAACAAATTATGGAGGTGAACACCCTATGTTCAAATATTAAGAAAATTGTTGGGATTTCATTACCTATTGTGGTAGGCTTGTATTCATGTGCCTCCAAATCAGATGCTTAGAACCTAGAAAAGAGTTTTGAAAGAAAGATCAAGTTGATAGACTATGACATGCTAAGGCCTCAATATGATCTAGTGAATTTTGGAAGGAATAATCTAAAGTTAGGGTATGCCTATAGGCATGTCCCTAATATTGAATATTTCTACTCTAAGTGTCTTAATGAGTACCAAACTTAGGAGAGATTTTGATCAAGGCTAACTGTTGATGAAGTAAAATTGTATACTGATTCTATTGATGTCTTTGATCTTGTAGATGATGGAGCCTACATGCGCCCTACATCTTATGAAGATCAATTGCACACCTATTCTATCTACTCCACTTGCTAAGCTAGTCATTGGTACAATGAAAGTTCTCATGGAAGGGGTAATTAAAAGAATAGACAAATGGGTGGAGTGGACCTAGGTGAGGAAGAAAAGGACTGGAGTTTCCAATTCAATAGATTGAGTATCAATTGGAGCTACTCAGTTTTCCACAACTATAACCACAATAGTCACTACAACAACATCTAATGAGCCATCAGAATCCATTAGCTAGGGAGGAAACTAGCCTCTAGAAAAGAATGTGCCACTTAGGTCCACCTATGAATTTGTCCCTCTTCCAAACATTGGGAAGACTGAAGAGAAGGAAGATGCCAAGGACAAGGGGAAGGAACAAGAGAAATTAGTGGCTAAGCTATCCTCCCCTATTTAAGCCATCAATTTGGATGGCGATATGAATCCTATGGATGGTTAAGAATAGGAAGAATCTTAGCTAGCCCTTTTGGTAACCAAGGTATCTCCCTTCCTTATTGCTTCCTAGAGCAAACAAACTTTGTTGATTTTGAGGAAGTTGTTTAACCCATCTTCACCACAATCTACTATCAATGTACTCTCTATAGATTCTTGGCTCAAAGAGACCATTGTTAGGAAGACGAGGAGATATGAGGAGACCTCCTCTTAGCCATCAAATAAGACTAAGAAGTAGAATAAAATCACTACATTTTCTACAGATTTGACAATTGGCCATATGCTAGTTGAGATTGTAGACCCGTAGAAAGAGGGAAGATTTCATGAGCTCTTAAAGATGATTTCCAAATCAAAACATTGGATCTTGGCATTCCAATTCATGATTCCATGGTGAGCATGTAGAATTCAACCAATGAAAAGATTAAGGACAAGTTGGAGGAGATAAGAGAGGAGAAGGAGATATTAAAGGCCTCCAACAAAGAGCTAGTAGAGTACATAAAGTTTGCACTTTAGAGTAATTCTTCTAGTCCATTCAACCCAAATACAAAAGAATATAAGAACACACTACTTAGGCTACAACAAGAAAGATGATTCAGTCAAGTAGGCTGAGCATGAGAAGATCAGATAAAGGCCCAGGTTCCCTCACTATTTGAGAATCCAAGAAACTTGGTACTATCTACTCACAAGTTAGAGAGGCTACCTCAGATCATCAAACAACCATATAGAAGGTAGCAAACAAGATAATAGAGAAATTGGCCCTTTTGTAGGAATTTATAGATATAAAGATCAATATGGTAATTTCTCATGGGATTCTAAAGACTGGTCAAGAGTCATTGTTCCACTTGAAGCAATCCATGACATTTTTCATAGAGAACTCTGTGAGATCTACAAATGAACTCGAGGATGTGCATGACCTAGTGCAAAAGATCATTGACAAGTTGTTTCAATATTTGAAGATCTTGTGCACCTAGTCCTTTATGTAACTAATGGAAAGTTGGTGGACATTGAAAGAATGAAATCCAAATTCTTGGCATTTGTTGATGAAGCCATTGAACCGCTCAACTTCCAAGTGGCCAAGATCTAGGAACTATTAGCAGTGAATGTAGTCATCAGAAGAGAAGTCTCAAGGGTGGCCAGAATCGATGAACTTACAGAAATGCATGATTACGGGATGGTCAAAGCCAACAATATCCTCATTCTAGGTGTTAAAGAGATGGATTAAGTAACCAAAGCTATAAAAGCATATAGATTCAAATTAGTTACTTCTAAGAAGGCATGATGATTTTGATTCTTCTTTAGACATATATCATTCTTCCCCTCTTCCTTCTTTTGTCTCCATTTTTGGCACTTTGCTAAATCTATATAATGGACAATGATTCGAGCTTGTCTTATTTTTAGATTGTTCTATTTACAGATGCTCTACCAAGAAATCATTCAATGTAGCCAACCATTTTAAGAAGGCCTATAAATGTAATCTTTTAAGATATAAATAAGATTGACAAAAATTTACTTTAGACAAACCCCTGTAATTGGAACTACTATGTTAGACTTTGAGTCCATTTTAAGTTTTGTTGTTCATTTATTTAAGTAGAGTTTATGGATTGAATGTGTTAATGCTGAAAGTTGAATGAATGTTAATGAACTTGGCTTTGTTTCCTTCATTCAATAGAATTTATGCTTTACTCTTTGTAGCATAAGCATGTATTCTATTCATCATGGTCTATGTGTTTAATTTAGTTCTTTGCACAAGGAAGCTAGAAATTGGTGTGGGAGTAGCTGAGGAATAGATAGTCTAAGTATTGTCAAAGCATTGTCTAACTCTGTAATTTGGGAATTATTTACTTCACTATATTTCTTTTCTTCTTGCTTTTGTATCTGCATTTTTAGTTTGAGTAGAGTGCATATTGTGAAATAGTCCCCCTTCTTTGCCTAGGTTGTTTAAAGTTTTGAGCAACTTGGTTTTTGCCTCTTGTGCTCTTTGGTTAAGAGCATACCCTCAAAAATGAAAAGATAAATTCATTGCATATCTTTCACTCATAAGGGAGATGAACCTTTCAATTCAGTGGTCTTTGATAGATTACTACATTGACCCATTCTATTGTTAACTTTTGTGTTTTCCATAAGCCTTTGGGAAAGTAAAGAGTCAAGGCATAAACCAATATATCAAGGAAGAAAAAATGTTAACCAACACTATATTGAAGTCATTTATTTTCAAGTTGGTAATCAATAAAGTGAATTCCATGTTTCACTAATTTGTGTTGGCTAAGATGTGTTCCCTCCAAAACAACTGAACAAGCAAACCACACATTTAAAAGTTAATATAATGTGTAGATATAATAAATAATTTTACCATTTAATAAAAAAACATATAATTTATATATAAATTCAAAAAATATACATATAGGGAATAACATTCCATCACTTTCTTTAGGTTCAGTTAACCTCATCCTTTTTCAAGTGCAACACAATAAATAGTAACTCATCCCTTCTACATTTCAAGGCTCAACAATAACTGCAAAGACTTCACTTATACATAATAAATATTATACATGTATATGTGAGCTTTAAATTTTCTTTGTGACTTCAATATATATTTATTATTTTTAAAATCTTACTTACCAATTCAAACTATTCCAGATATATGGTTATAATTAGTAGGAATCAAAAGGATGTCATCAAAGTTTTCATTTTCATCTCTATTAACTATTTCAGTAAAAACAAGTGGAATCGAAGTCCATAGACCTACATACCCATGATCCTAATTGATGCATTCATTTTAATTCTTAGCAACACAATAACAACAAAAACATGAATAGTTTGTTGTGTACAATATCCAATTGCGATGATTGGTACTCATAATAGAATGTAAGGATTGTATTTTTTCTATCCTCTTGCAACCATGCATAGTTTTTTAATCCACACTTGAAGACACTTATTTAATACATACAAAAAAATTAAAGATGAAAAAATATATTCATGTGTGTATAACTTAAATTAGATAAGAGAAAATACATACATGTGCATGTACATTTACTTGATATCTCCCAAAAGACTCTAGATGGTACTATTTGACTCACTCTTGATGATGTACCAAGCCCATTTTATGAAAAATGTGTCTTGCACCATTAAAAAATATCATGTGCATTATTTAAAAAAACCCCCTTATAATTCATTTGATACTTTTGCAGAGCACAACTTACAACACCATCATGTTCACCTTTTCCATGTCCAATTTCAAAGAAACTCCATACGTGTGGTATGTTTTCATTACAATGATATTGAAAAAGCACATAGCACAGTCAAGATAATTTTAATTGTGCAACAAACCCATCTAATAAACATAATGGTTATGGATACGTATGCCTCTTTCTTTGATATGTGCAAAAAAATTCTTGAAACAATGTTCTACATAACAAATATCATGTTCTTTATCATCACTTATTTAGAAGTGATATTTTTTCTTGATGACTCGTGCTTCATCTATGCTTTGAATACCATCCAAATATAATTATCCTTGATGATATCACACTTTTACCATAATAGTCACCTAATCTGAAGATAGTAGTCTGATTGAATAGCCTTTTGATGAACAAATGAATGGTTTTTTGCAAAATCAACAACTAATAAAATGGTTCCAAGTGGAAAGTTTTAGATTAAGATAGAAACATGTTTTAAAGGGACTTGAAACTCTTTAACAAAAGTAAAAGATCAAAATTAAGAACCAACTAGGTTTTACAAGGACTTTAAACCTAGAGTAAAGAAAAAAACACAAAAAACTAGGTTTTACAAGGACCTAGAACCTAAATTTTTAAATAGAAAGTTGGAAAATAAAAATAGAACCAATAAAACCACCCAGATCTGCAACTAGCCCAGTAGGGACCACAACCAACACCTACACTAGTTCATTGATGCTATTCTCCACCTCCTTGCCTACTTCTACAGTTGCCTAGATAATATCCATCGTGGCTAAAACAAAAACCTTCAGAGCATTAATAATATTTTATCTCATACTCTACCTCATTCTCTTGCTAGGCCCTTTTCCAAGTGGAAAGTTATCTCTAAGTGTTTGAAAGTGTTGTGCTTATCACTTTGTAAAAAAGGCATGACGAATATATGGTTGTACCAAACTTTTAAATTTGTCCATAAATGTTGCAACACTCATCTAATCCTCACATTATTCTAATATTTTCAATCCTTTCCCAAATTTAGTTTTATTCCTTACATACTTGTAACCCTTGTAAGTTATAATTTTTTGTGACATCAATATCTTCATTATTCAAAGGAAAAAGATCCAAATTAGAACATGTATCAAATGTTGTGATGTGGAGCCTAATCAGACTCAAAAGTTTATTCAGCATGGTTTTCTCCCCATATTATTTATATGGTCCCCTTATATTGTAAAAGGCATCAGCTATTATTTTTCTATCATTCTAGCCCTAACTTTTTAAGTGAAAAAAAACTTGTATGAAAGACTAAAGGTTAGGGATTTTTCATAGTGTGTGATGCGAAAATTGGTACTTGTGGCAGTATTGAGCTATAAGGGATTACAAATTGTAATTAGGTTGTAATCACTAGATCATAATAATATTGGACTTGCTATTCATGGATGTAGCCTAGGGATTGGATGAACCATGTTAAATCTTGGTGTCTCATGTTCTCTTTTATGTGATCTACTATTTTCTGGTATTGGTTATATTTGCATGTAACTATTATTTCTGTCTGAGGTTAATCCTAACAAATGGTATCAGAGCCAAACAATCATCATTTTTTTAAGCCAGACCATTGTCATTTTTTTAAATAGTGATCCTTTGTAGGATGGTCTCATGGTTGAGTGGGAGTGATGACTGACAAGGGTATAAAGCTAAGTGTTGACAAGTTTAATGGGCAAAACTTTTAGTTATGGAAAATACAAATGGAGGACTATCTTTATCAGAAGGATTTATGGAAGTCCTTGGAAGGAAAAACCATGAATTAGGGATCTATGACAAATGATGACTAGAATCTTTTAGATAGAAAGGCACTTGGAAGAATTTGATTATGCTTGGCACCATCGATGGCATTTAATATTACAAAAGCATAGACAATAGAAGAGTTGATGCAAACCCTAGTGAAACTATATGAAAATCCCTCTACTTCAAACAAGTTATTTCTCATGAAGCATTTATTTAATATGAAAATGACAAAAGGTGGATCTATTTTAGATCATTTAAATGAGTTAAATACTACTACTACTAGTCCATTATCTTTTGTGGGTATCAATTTTGATGAAGAAATTAGGGCTCTCTTGATTTTATGTTCTTTGCCTAAAAGATGGAATTACGTGGTAGCGGCTATGAGAAATTTTATTTCTAGATCTAATACCCTAAAATATGATGATGTGATCGGTGTTGTTTTGAGTGAGGAAACTTGTAGGAAAAGCTCAGATGGATCTACATCAAGAAGTGCTTTGAATGCACAAAGTAGAGGAAAAATGACTAAGAGAGGAAATAATTATGGAAATCATGAGAAATCAAGAGGAAAGTCAAAGGGGAAGAGGTCCCAATCTAGAGGACTAAGAGATTTCTCATACTATGGGTAATCAGTGCATAAGAAGAAATATTGTTGGACTTGAAAGAACAATGAAGGAGATAAACTAGAAGGGAACAAGGAGGCAAATGTGGTAAGTAACAAATTTGAAGAGGATGCTTTGCTTCTATCTTTAGAAAGTGTTGATGATTCATGTGCTTAAGATTCTAGTGATTCATTTCATGCTACACCTCATAGAGGTTATTTCATTGATTATGTCCAAGAGGATTTTGGGCTTGTTTATTTTGAGGATAATGAACCCTGTCAAATTGTTGGAAAGGGAAAAGTTAAGATTAAGTTGCAGAATGAGAATCATTGGCTACTACATGAGGTAAGAAATGTTCCAAGGCTAAGTAGGAATTTAATTTAAGTAGGGAAACTCAGTGATGAGGGTTTTGTAGTTACTTTTAATGATAAAAATGTTTCAAAAGATTCCCTTGGAGTAGAAAAAGGTGTGAAAATAGGCACCTTATATCTTTGTACATATCAAATTATTTCTTCTATTTTGATTGTATCAGAGAAAAATGAATGTTCAAGTGCTATAGATTTTGATACAGTGTTATGGCACACCAGACTTGGGCATATGAGTGAGAAAGGTATGAAAGTACTTCATTCAAAGAAAGTTTTACTAGGTCCAAAATGTGTTAATATGAATTTCTATGAAAGTTGTGTGTATGGAAAACAAGAGAGAGTGAGTTTTGTAAAGATTGAGAAGGAAAATAAAAGTGAGAAATTAGAGCTTGTGCATATAGATGTATGGGGACTAGATTAGGTATCTTCCCTTGGTGGCTCTCATTATTATGTTACATTTTTTGATGATGCAAATAGAAAAGTATGGGTCTATTTCATTAGATAGAAATTTGATGTATTTCAAACTTTCAAGAAATGGAAATGCTTGGTTGAAAATGAGGCTAGAAAAAAATTAAAATGTCTCAGATCTGTTAATGGTGGTGAGTATTACAAACATGAATTTGAATATTAGTTCTCCACTAATGGTATTCATAGATAGAAAACTATTCTAAGGGCTCCATAGGAAAATGGAGTGGTTGAGCACACAAATACGACTATAATGGAGCATGCAAGAAGCATGAGGTTGCATGCAGGGTTTCCCTTAAACATGTGGGTAGCGGCTATTAATACTATTATATATTTGATTAATAGAAGTCCCTATACTCCTTTGGGTTGTGGTATTTTAGAGGAAGCATGGAATGGTAAGAAGGTGAGTTATTCTTGTTTAGAACCTTTTCTTGTGAATCATTTTCTCATATAGATTCTGAAAATACAACCAAGTTGGAAGCTAAGTCAAAGAAATGTGTATTTTTTGGATATGGCATTAATGAATTTGGTTATAGGCTTTAGAATTTTAAAAATCATAAAATTGTAAGAAGTAGGGATGTCATATTCAATGAGAAAGTGTTGTACAAAGATATATTAGCAACATGGGAAGAACGAAGATGATTATGTAGTGCTGGATGATACTCCAAAAATTGATGTTCCAACAATTCCTCATGATCTACAACAACTGCAATGACAATTACCACACACCCCAATGAATGTTATATGGTCAACAAGACTAAGTAGACCTCTAGAAATATTTTCTCCTTCCTTGTATTCTATTTTACTTATTGATGTTGGTGAACTTGAATGTTATGATGAAGCTGTGCAGGTGGATATAAAGATTCAGTGGGAGTTTACAATGAAAGAAGAGATGGACTCTTTGATGAAAAATAAGACTTAGGATTTATGCAAGTTGCCTGTAGGTAAAAGAGCTTTACAAAATAAATGGGTTTATAGGTTAAAAGAAGAGGATGGAGGTAAGAAATGATTTAAAGCCAAGTTAGCGGTAAAGGATTTGCACAGAAAAAGGGCATTGATTTTGATGAGATATTCTCTCTTGTTAAAATGATTTCTATTCACACTATTTTAAGTATTGTGGCTATTGAAGCTTTGCATTTAGAGCATCTTGATTTTAAATTAACCTTCCTTCATGGTGATTTGGATTAAGAGTTATATATGGCACAACCATAAGGATTTGAGGTCAAAATTAAGGAAAACTTAGTATGCAGATTGAAGAAAAGTTTATATGGCTTGAAGTAAGTGCCTCGACAATGGTATCTAAAATTTGACAGGTTTATGCATGAGCATGGATATAGTCAGTGTCATTTAGATCATTGTAATTATTTTAAGAGGTTGGATGATGATAGCTATATTATTTTATGTTTATATGTTGGTGATATGCTTGTAGCTAGGTCTCACTTGGATCATATTAAGGGGTTGAAAGGCTAGTTAGCACATGCATTTCCTATGAAGGATTTGGAGGTAGAAAAAAAAATCCTTGGTATGAATATTTGCAAAGATAGGAAGAATAGGAAATTGACATTATCTCAGGCTAATTATATTGAGAAAGTGTTGCAACATTTCTCTATGGAGAATGCTAAAGCTAGCAGTACAACTTTACTAAGTAATTTGAAGTTTACTAAGGAGATGTGTCCAAAGACACAAGAAGAGGAGGATAAGATGTCTAAGGTACCTTATGCTTCAGTTGTAGGAAGATTTATGTATGCTATGGTATATACTAGGCTAGATATTGCACATACAGTAGGAGTTATTAGAAGCTTTATGAGTCATCTAGGGCTTGAGCATTGGAATGTAGTTAAATGGATTCTCAGATATTTGAGAGGAACATCTAGTAAGTGTTTACACTTTGGAAGCTCTAATACTAATTTATAGGGCTACTTTGACTCAGATTTGGTAGGGGATATTGATACCAAGAAAAGTACTACAAGTTATGTATTTTTTGTTGGTGGGGCAACCATGAGCTAGGTTTCTAATTTATAGAAGGTTAATGCTTTATCCACTATAGAGATAAAGTATGTTCCTACTACAAAGGAAACCAAGGAGATGATATGGCTTTAATTCTTCATGAAAGAATTGGGACACCCTCAAAAGGATAATTATTTGTTTATCAATAGTTAGAGTGCCACTCATCTTTCAAAGAATTCAACTCTACATTCAAAGACAAAACATATACAATTGTAGTACCATTTCATTGAGTCAATTTTGGATGATGGACAGCTAAAGCTGGAGAAGATATATACAAATGACAATCCAACAAATATGTTTATAAAGGTCATAACAAGGGAGAAGCTAACCTCTTCTTCAGTTTTAATTGGTCTTCTAGACTTAAAAAAATAAAAGAATAGCAAAGTTCGAGTGGTTTGATATTCTAGTGGGAGCTACATGTTTAGCAGTTCTATGATTAGTCTCTAAGTGGGAGGTTATTATTGTGGAGTCTGATTAGTCTCCAAGTGGGAGATTATTGTGATGTGGACCCTAATTAGAATTAGAGGTTTATTCAATGCAATTTTCTCCCCATATTATTTCGATGGGGGTTTGGGAGTAGTTCCCCCAAGATGAGGTTAAGGGCTAGCACCCTAGGTGTGCTTCGTGTTGTAGTATAGGGTGGAGTCGAGGGACAACACCTCCACAAGGGTTCTCCAAAAATTCCCTTATATTGCAAAAGGTGTCAGCTATTATTTTTCTATTATTCTATCCCTAATTTTTTAAGCGACAAAAAACTTGTATAAAAGGCTTAGGGTTAGGGATTTTTCATAGTGTGTGATGCAAAAATTAGTTCTTGTAATGGTATTGAGCTATAAGGGATTATAGATTGTAATCAAGTTATAATCACTAGATCATAATAATATTGGACTTGTTGTTTGTGGATGTAGCCCAGGGATTGGGTGAGCCACATTAAACCTTGGTGTCTCATGTTCTCTTTTATGTGATCTACTATTTTCTAATATTGGTTATATTTGCATGTAACCATTATTTTTGTTTGAGGTTAATCCTAATGTCACATGTTCCTCTAATGCAATTAATTTTACCAAAAGGATCATCTATTCGGTCACATAAAACATATGAGATGAACTCACTTTGTCTACTAGGAGGGGCATTTTTATAACCAAAATTTTCTTCTCTAAAGTTTTGATAAAATTGATAGTGGAGATCAAATTCAATATGATAACGACAACAACAAGTTACAAACACTTTGTTTCTTCTAACATAATATGGCTTCAATCTTTCAAATAATGTCTACCCAATCTTTATATTAGCATTTAAACTAAAAAATGAGACATCCATTTCATGTTGTGTTATGTCAGCCAATGTTTTGTATGATGTTCGTAAAGGTTAGCTCTAACCCTATGTTTGAGAACATCTCTAGTATTTGATGCAGGATGAGTATTATCATTCCAAAATGATATTACCAAATTTTTGATTTTGTCATGAATCCTATCACAATGAGGAGCTCTACACATAATTGCCCAATTTCCTTCCAAAGTGCTATCATCCAAAACCATTCTCCTCTTAATATAATTTGATATGTTTTTTCTACTAAAACCAATATGTGATGAAAGTGAAGATATTTTTCTATTTTGGGGTATACTACTACCAAGAATAGATTGCAACAAAACTCTTCTTGTAGTGCTCTTATCTTTACTTTGATTTTTCTTCCCTATAGAGCTCAAACATTTCTTAACATTTTCAACAATATCACTTTGCATGTTAGAAAATTGTCTTGTTTTTGATGTTGTCTCTCTACCTAGCAATTTTAATGACTCTTCCAAGTTTTTTTTTAAAATAACACAAGCAAGTACTTGAGTTTTTTCAAGTGTTTCCAAAACATCAAATTTACTTGTTATTTCTTTTACTATCTTATTCAATGTTCTTTTTTTGGAAATATCTAATGATTTAATATCAACAAATAATTTCAATTTACCTACATCCATTGTAAGCAAATGATTTAAATTTCTATGAGTGATATTTTTCTTTACAATTCCCCCACAACCACTATTATGGTTAGGAAAGAATCCTAGGGGGCTTTTTAAAAAGCCCTTGTCAAAAGGTGGTAAACCACCTCGATGGCTTCATGCAAAGCCTCTTTAGGAAAAGACCCAAAAAAGGGGCTTTGCATAAGCCTCTAAAAATGGAAATTTCCAAATTTGTTAATAATTTCTATCAAATTTTGCTCTTTGGAGGGTTCAAACAAGGGCCAAATAAGTTTAAATTCTGAAAATAAATTTGGAAAAGTGTTGTCCTTTCAATAATCTTTTCAATGAATATATTTTTAGCATATATTGTGTTTATTGTGGTGTTTTATTTTTAGTTTTATTAAATATAGGTTTTTTTGTCATTTTAAAAATTTCCATTTGAAGCTTCGGGAAAAATATAAAAGTATATATATATATATATATATATATATATATATATATATATATGATCATTAAAGCTATGTGTTTTAGCTTTCTATCAAGTCAAGAAAAATTTCATTTCAATAAATAAAAATCAAGTTATATTGATCAAAATCAACCTTTGTCTAAATTATTGTTAGTGTCACTTTTCACTAAATAAAATCTATAATTTTTGACTAAATTGAACGAAACCAACAAAACTAGCTAGATATTGATGTTACTATTCTATCCTTGAAAGAATTTTTTAATTCTAATATTTAAAAAAAAAGTTATGTTGATCAAAACACCCATCACTTTTTGAAAATGCCAATTTTTGTGTAAACCACCTCCCAAAGGAGATGAAAAAATGGACTTCCAATGTTAATATTAAACTAGTTTTGACATATGAGTGATAATACACTTAAGTCATTTACAAGATAGAATTTTGTTCATCCCAAACAAGTAATGTATCTTGATTGCAAGTTGTCAAATACTATGCTGAGCAAGATATACAATATGTGCCAAGTAACCAGTAAGTGCTGAGTCACTCAAGTGTCACACAGACAGTTGATGCCGAGTGATCAATGGATGGTGAGTCATTTAGAGGCTGAGTTACAACTAAAAAAAGATGTGGATGTTGAGAATCACTCCAATTTCTGAGTAAAATAATTTTGGATATAGTTGTTTGTAATAGCAGAAATTCTATGTAAACCATTTTTGAGCTGACTTAAGGATTGTTTTGTGATTCTAGGTAATAAGGAAAAATATATATTAAGGATTCTTATGAAATACATGCAACCAATTAGTTAGAGGGATGGATTAAGTGGTAAAATAGGGAAATCACAATCATTGATTCATACCTAACCCTAATTCACCTTGGCCTTTTTAAGGAAGGAAAACCCTAAACATTGTAATACAGAGAGAGAAGTTTGCAAGGACAAACAAAGCATACATGGTGGCTAAGGAGTTGTGAATCAAGTTATACATTATAGAATCAATTAAAGGAGAATAGAGGAAATGAGTTAGAGTGAAAAAGGGATACATTTTATTAGAGAGGATCAAGTATACATTAGGAAATATGTGACCAGTTATCTAGTAGTAGAATGCTAACTGTAGGATCATTGTTGAGACATTGTAGTAGGTGAAACAGTTAAATTTCTTAATAGAGTAGTCCTAATAGGATGTTTTAATCCTTTAACAAGGTGCTTACTTTATTTTAAGTTTTAAGTCCTTTAATAAGGTACACTTCTAATAGGGTTTTGAAATCATTTAATAGGGTAAGATTTAACAATCTTGTAAGCCTTTAATAGGGAAGATCTTTCATTGGGTGGATCATAGTTTATGATCAAAAATTGTAACCTTCATTGGATACACTTTACAACTGCAGTAGTGAAGATTTGTGGGTGTCATCGCCACCCCAATTTTACCTTCTCATTGGAGAGTTTCTGGGTAACCAAACATCTTGTCTTATATGTGTTGAATGTTATTTGCTTCATACTATGGATGAATATGTTTAGCTAGCTATTTTAGTTTGCATGAAAATTATGAGATGGATGTGTGGTGAATGATTTTTTGGTTAAATATTTGAAGGAATAATTGATGCCCCCCTCTTAGAGTTTACTTTCCCTATTGTATTTCCAACAATTTGTATCAAAGCCCAGTTCTCTAGAAAGGAAAGCTTTGTAACTTTGAGGAAAGATCTTGAAGATGGAAGTCTACAAGTTGGGAAAAAGATCAAAATCTAGCTTTCCCTACATCATTTGAGTGAAGCAAGAGATCATTTGAAGCACTCATTGAAGGGAAGGAAATATATAGCTATTTAAGAGAATGACAGACATTACTAAGAGATTGATCCTATAGAGTAGTTTGCAGATGGAAACATAAGTGAATTTGATGTAGTAGTTACAGATCCAATGGAAAGAATGGTGCCCTAACGGAAGAGGTCAGAAATCATAAGATAGAACAAGAAGTCCAATTAGTATTTCTATGTGAGGTGATTGAGCAGAAAAAGAAAGAAAAAGAAGACAAAGCCATGATTGAAGATGAAAAAAGGATACTGACCAATAGACTAGAATAAAAAATATTAGAGGTGAATAGGATTTCTTATATGCAACTAGAAACAATGAATCAAATGATGATTACCAATCATAAATTGAATGGAAAGGATATTGAGATCACAAGACTAAAGTTGTAGAATGAAAAACTAATAGATGATTTGAAAAGTGAAAAAGAATTTGCTGAAAGTTTCAATAGGATTAGTGAAGCAATCAAGTATTTTGAGCAATTGTTGACATCTCCTAGATCCAATAGTGATACCATTGGATTGGGTTACACCAGAACTAAAGAAGGAGAATCATCTAAAAGTGGTGAACAAGGAAGCAAAAAAGGTAAGAACTACAAACCTACTCATCATAATTGTAAAAAGATAGGTCATACAACAAATGTTTGCAGGAGCAATAATGAAAATCAGAACCTATGAAGAAATTCATGGGTAACTGTCAAAAGTGCAACAATCAAGGACATTAGGCACATGAATGTAAGACCAAGACATCAAGTACACAAATATTTGAAGATTATTGCTACAACTATAAGAAGCATGGACATAGAGCATATGAGTGTAGATCCAAGCCTAACTGGTCATCAAACAAGCAAGCCAAGGTAAACCATACTCACAGATCCTACAATTGGGATTACAATAAAAGGTATAGTTGTTGCTATTGTCAAGAGTATGGAAATGTTTCTGAAAATCACATTAGAACACATTTTAGAAGTGACTATAGTAGATGGTTGAGTCAAACTACATGTTTTAGTTGTTTGAAGATTGGTCACATTAGTAGAAATTGTCCAACAAGGTCAACAGCACCTAGCAATGAATTTAATAAAGGAAAAGGAAAGGTTGATGCTAAAGAAGTAAAAGTGTAGATGAAAAAGACATGGAAGAAAAGGGAAGATTGCAATACATCAAGTTCAAATGGGATCACTTCATACAATGGATCAGGCGATCACACACCCCCAACTAGTCAATCAAGAATAATGTATGGGACTGATATTTCAAAGTTCAATTATACATCAGTTCCAAGGATTAAGTTATGAAAATATCATATATGCATGAAGTAAGATGAAAAGTATTGGTTAGAACTTAGAAGAATTCTATAATTTTTTATGTTACTGCTGAGCATGAAAAGTTTCACTATTGCTACCAAGTGAAAGTTTAATTGTTGCCAAGCTTGAAAAGGTGATATTTTTGGACAAGCTCAACTACGGTTGTTGAGCATGAAAGAAATTAGATGGAAACCAAGTGATTCAAAATTTCTATTAGATCCAAGCTTACAACTATGTAAGCACTAAACATTGATTACAAAGTTTTAAGGGCTATATGGTCAATTTTTGACTCATTTGCAATCATTCATTTTGAAGAGAGAACAAAGAACATAAGGCAAATTGGAGAAATAAATTCAAGAATTTTCATACTAAATTTAATTACTGCTCAAAACCAAACATAAGATTTTTCAAGGTATTTATTGTGTTCTAAGCTACACTATTTGAATTTATGCAAACCCTTGGTTAAGGAAGGAAGAGAATTTTTAAATTTTCAATGGATTAGTAATGAGATTAAACAACCACATTTCTAGGAAATTCCTAACATTGCATATAAAGGAGACCTATCTGGTGCATAATCTATGACACCACCACAAGTTTTAATGATACAAGATGTTAGGTTTTACTACATTCATAAGGCAAGAAGTATAGGAGACATGAAAATCAGGATTTGTATGGAAAATAGTGCAAAAATGGATTGTCAAAGAAGGAAAATAGAATTTTAGAAAGAAAAAGGTTTAACCTATGTCCTAGATTTTCCTAACATATTCAAGACAAAGTGGATTGAGATAGTTCTTAGTAGGATATGTGACAACTCTGTATGGTTAGAAGATGACCCTATCAAGATCACAAAGAGAATTATTGAAAGGGTAACATGGTATCTTACCCTAGATAGAACAAAGACTATGAGGAGTGATGCAAAAGAGGCAATTGAAAAGAATATAGGGTAAGTGCGGAATAAGAGAGGGATGACCATAGATATAATCATTAATCCCCTAATTACATTTGCAGTAAGGGTCATTGCACATAATTTCTTTCAATCTACCAAATTGAATAGTGTACCATGTATAGCTATGGATTTAGGCTATAATATAGTAAAGAAGGACCATTCTTATGAACTTGCTAAGTTAAACTCCAATTGTTATTAGAAAAATTTGGAGTCATAAGAAAAAAAAAAGTGCACAATGCAAATTTGGTTCAATACTTGTTTGCATATTTCTCTATGTACATGACACTTTTCCCTCATTTGGAAAATTTTCTTAGAAGACCAACAAGTCTATTGTAGTAGATATTGGAAAATATATAGAGTGAATTGGAGATAATTTTGAGACTATAATGACAAGTTATTTTGAAGAATTTAAGAAGTAAATGAAACAAAGATAGAGGATACTAATATTACTAGTAGATAAACGTTTCAATGATGCTGATTTCACTTATGTTCAAGCTATTGTTCCAAGGGTTAGATGACTTAGACCATTGCCTTATGAAATTAATGTGGATGAGGCATCTATAGCCATCACTACTTTACTAGTAGAGGAAGTAGATAAGAATGCACTAAATTTGGAAATTATGATGTAGCCAAGTCTAAAATCACAATGGACTTGAAGACAACTTCTCTAATGAGGAAGAAGAAAAAGATTGTCAAAAAGATCAAGGAACAATTTGGTGAAGAGGTAGAAGGGAAAGAAGAAGAAGATAATAAAGATGATGAAGATACACCCATCCAAGTACCACTTGCTCTTAGAAAGGGTCAAGTTTAAGACTAAGGAGAAGAGGAAGCAAAATTTGATGAAGGTGCCAAGGGAGAAGAAGCCAATGTAGCACCTATTGCCACAAAAAAGAAGAAGAGAAAAGAAAAGAAGAAAACAACAAGAAAACCAAAGATATTTGTGAAACCTTTGCAAAAAAATCTTATAGTTCCTATCACTAGGGCTAGCACAAGAGCTACTGCTAAGAAGACTCATGAAGTTAAGAAGCCTAAAGGCAAGAGAGCTAGTACAACTACCAAGGAAGATGAACCTGAGAATAAGAAAAGGAAAAAATACATTGTTCCATTTGAATCAAATGAGGAGAGAACCAAGTCAGATGGAAACAACCAATTCAAAGTGGTAAGTCACTATCCCTCTTCTAATTTGGACAACTTGTGTGATAATATCAAGAACAATCTTGATTTATCAAGGTTCACACATGTTGAATTTGATCATAAAGTTGGGAAAATAGAGATGAATAAAGTAGAAGAATCTATGTATGCTATGATGGAAACTTTAAAGACTACTTCAATTGAGATTTTGAACTCTTTACCCAAAAGTCTATATAACAGAGTTGAGCAAAGGTGGAAATATAGTCTCTCAAGTGAAAGGAATATCAGAGAGACTACTCTAGAAAGAGTGATGTTAGACTTGGAAAAGTCTACAATGGCAAAGGCAATTAATAAGCATAAGGAAAAATTTACTCCTAAATATAGAATAATATTGAGGATGTTTTTCGAAAGACCCAGCTATGGAAAGTGATATATGGGTTGCCAATAGATGAGTTAAATGAAAAAACACTTTTGGAAGTAGGTGAAAAAAAAGAAGAAAAAGAGGTTTTTGAGATAAACAAGGTTGAATGTATAAGGTAAGGACATGAGGAAGGCACAATAAAAGAAGTAGATATAGAGGCTACAATTGAGGAAGAGCAACAACAAGAACACAATGTACTAGAGGTACATATGTTGAGTGCTAGTCTACCTCATGTGGACAAAGAGGATCAAAAAAAAAAAATAGTAAAGATAAAGGATGTCTCTGACAACTCCACTCAAAACATCAATCTCTTAATAGAGGAGGATATGAAGAATATATTGATTGATACTACCACCAAGGCAAAACTATGTATTCTGTTGGTGTCTTTCAACTATTGATTAATCAAAGGCTCAATACCAAAATAATAATGATCACACATCTAAGGATTAGCTAAGTCCTATTAAAAATTATGCTTGCATATTATATGGAACCAACTTTGACAAAGCCAAGATTGGATTTCTACTCTTTAGGCTCTGCAAAACCAAGGTGGGTATACCTAAGGAATAATCCATAATGGATGATGAGGTGTAAGAATTATATTAGTTTCATTCTAATTCTCATCTCATACCTCTAGTATATACATATTTTATTCATTTGTTGTCACTTATAGATGATATATATCCCTTACAAGCATATTTGGTCACAATTCTTCTCAGATTT
The DNA here is from genome assembly GCA_028749045.1 of Cupressus sempervirens. Classification (NCBI taxonomy): domain Eukaryota; kingdom Viridiplantae; phylum Streptophyta; class Pinopsida; order Cupressales; family Cupressaceae; genus Cupressus; species Cupressus sempervirens. The sequence continues at coordinate 466,184,739 of CM053792.1, forward strand.
GCAAGTATTTCTAACCATTGCAGCTAACTGAAGCTAAAATACTACATGCAAATAAGTGTTGACCATCTTTGAATCTCTTCAAAAGTAAAATAAAGATGATTTTGATTTTAGAGCTGATAATTATTCATGATCTACCTATCTACAGACTAGATTATTTAGGATAGTGCCTATTCCATTGGGATTTAGAGTCTAATACAATTTATAGATCTGACTTGTTGCATTACAACAAGTATTATCAACAATTCATACTAGAACTCATTCTTACAAACATCCTTTCTACAATCATAGAAATACCATTAACTTCATTAAAGCCTTTACATAATTCTTTGAATCAATAGCAATAATGAATTGACATATAACCTAAGTGAATTGCATTTAATTGGACAAGTTTTGTTCATACAATATCAAGATAACTAGATGGTAACAAAGGAGACAGACTTTAGTAAGAACAGATATAGGAACAACTCAAATTTGTGTTAATTTTCTTTGAAAATTGTATATAATTGCAATAAGACTCAGAATGAGTTTGAGAAGACACAAAGATCATATGCTATCAATGTATTCTTAGAAAATTTACAGAGAAGATACATCATGAATTTTTTGCTATCATAATTGGACCGAAGACATCCTAAGTATAAAACTAAAATGCATTAGAAATTGGACCCTTCTCTAGCCCTAGAATCTCATTTATATAATGTGAGATGCAACAAGCTTTAGGCATAGAGAACTGACAGGTGTCCTTTTAAAAAAGATATTTACAATTTGTTTCCACAAAAGGACAAAATTGTGTGTAACAGGAGAACTTAAACATCATTATATTCTTTTGGTAGGCCCTTTTTCTGTTACATCTCTTTGAACAATAAAGCTTTATGATTTGATTCTCTAACTATTATGAATCCTTAGAATAACTGGCTACAATGCTTGAAAGCGATGTGTCCTCTTCAGTTACCTACAAGTTTACTTTAACCTAGGGATTCTCCTTGTCTTCATCATCAACTGTTAAAGTAAAAATTACACTTGCATCTTCTTCTGCCTTCTCACCTTCTTCCATCAGTTCTATAGACAAAAATTGTTCCTTCCATTCATTGTAAACAGTGTCATCAGGCCAGTCAAAATTTAAGGTCTCCTTTTGTATAGTTACTAAAGAATTTCCAACTGCTTCTATTTCAACAAAATCTTTTCTAATGGCACTATAAAATAACTAAACCTTAATCAATTCGTCATTTTTCATTGCCCACAATAAATGCCTTGTTTTGTTTATTACATTATTCATTCTTTGACAAAATATTTCATCCATTTCCTTTTTCCATTCCTCCTTTTCCTTTATTTTATCAATAGTTTTGAGAGCAATAGGAAGTAAATCAAACTTTTCAGCTATGTATTTGGAGAAACAAATTGTCACTCTTATTTGAAAAGAATCCTGTTTGTCATCAAAATTTTCTAACTTATCTAACAAATAATAATTCTTCTCTATCTGGTGACAAGACAGCTAGATGATAGATACATACATGATAGTAATATCATTATTTATTTCAATCCATTTCTATACAATGGGTTTTATTCTTTTTTCATTTCCCTTTAATTCATCCCTGATGGCTGCAATCCTTTCCAGTTGATCAAAAAATGCTAGCCATTCTATTCTATCCATCAAACACATTACACCCTATCTTATCTTTTCTTCATATTGATTGTTCAATTCTACATGCAATACATATAATTTACTCTTTTCTTCTTCAAATTCCTCTATGGTGTAGAATTGAGGCCTCTCAAGAGTGTCTGGTAACTCAATAATAGGGGTTGACTTAAAGGGTTCAATAGGTGGCTGTGGGGGTATACAATTCTGGGTCTGCTAGACTTTCCCACCTTTCTTTTCCCAAGTTTCTTTTCCATTTGGGATACTTGATTTTCCAATTATTGTATCTATTTACCCCTATCTTCATATGCTTTCAAAACTTATTCAAACCTAGCATTAAGTTGCACAAACTTGTCCTCTTCCTATCAAGACACCACATTGCCAAATTTCATCATTTCTGAAGCCATTCGAACAATTTGTTTGCAACCAACCTCACCATCCCTAAATACTGTTAGTGCACCAATATGCTTTGCAATAGAGATTTCCTACATTTTGGTTTTGTCTCTCTTTTCAATTGAATAGATTACTAGGGTTTGATGGTCATCACTAAATTTAACTCCCTTGTGGGCCTATTAAATTTCTCTCTATTTTATACTATACATCTTTCTCCATTCTAATTGAATAAAAAACTATAGCATTAGCTATGTCCCACTCGGGAAAAATTAAGATCCTTGACTCTTTAAATAATTGTCTCCCAGCCTTAGGTGTGAACTAGGCAAAGTCACTCAAAAACTTGGCCTTTACCTCTTCCTAAATAATAGAGTCCAGCTTGCCAGGTTGCTCTGCTTTTATTTTCTCACATTTTTTCTCAAAATTTCCTATATTTTTCCTCCACAAAAATTGTGCAAAAGCTCTAGACTTCACAAATTTTTCATCATTAATAAATTTCTCAAAAGCTTGTGCAATTATTGGATCTATCTCCTTACCTTGATAATCAACAATTTTAAGGTCTAAGGAGGGTATAGGAGGCTCTTGTGGTTCTCCACTTTCCAGGTTTGTGGTGGTTATAATGACATCCCCTTCTCCACCAATCTGTCTGAGCTACTTCCTTAAGGATACTTCATCATCTATTCAGATTGGGGTTTGGCTTAGGGAGTACTCTTCTACATGAGAAGAGGATCCTTGTTCTAACTTTTGCCTCTTTGGGGCACTAGCTGTAGATGGGCTTTCTGGCCTTGGTCTTCATTGTGGGGGAACCTGTTGTACATGCTGCACCATTACATATCCTGCCCTCTTCTGCAATGTGTACTAGCTAGGAGCTACTATGTTTCTACTATTTATTCCTCTCTCTATACTTCTACAGCTCTGTCTGGATAAGTTTTGGCATATGTAGCCTTCTTCTCATTCATTGTTTGTATTATTACAATAAAATTGTTCATCAATGCATTCCTTTTGGCTCCCCAATATTTTTTATCTTTCTAAGTGTCATAATTAGAGTCAAAAGCATTGATGAATTCCAAAGTCTTTCTAAACACTATCAATTTTTCTTTCCTAACTTCTTGTTCTTTTAAAGAAAAGATATTCCTTATAACATCCTTAGGAAAATATACCTGTTGTATTAGGTGGGTAGTTTTTGTCCCTTCTCTTAAAAGATCATAAAATCCTTCTAGATCAATAAATCTTCCATGAGACTCTACCATGTTGTATCTATCTAGAAATAACTTGAGATATTTCCACCCATTTTTGACCGAAAAAAATTAGGTGCCACAGTAACAACTTGGAAGAAAGTACCTTTGTTTGGAAAATCTCTTTCATCAATAGTCCCAATTATCCATAACAATTTTGCTTTCCCTATCTTTAGAGGCACATGTAAAGGTAGCACATGAGGTTTCTCCAAAAATCCATACACTCTAATCACTATAGAAACATTGTATGGGATTATATACCCCTAGTTATGACTAACTAAAAGCCCCTTTGCATTGTCCTTGGGTCTGACCAATTCTAGTAGTGATTGTGGAATCCTAGGCTATCTCCTATGAAGAGTAGTATAAGCTTGGATGTAGGATATCTATTAAATCTCACAAAACTAGCATCTCTAGCCTCTGAAGTCATGTCTACACTCCACAATTGGACTAGATTGTTCTCTCCATCCCTTGTTACTTCCAACTCCATTCCCTGAGAGAAAAATATGACTCCCTTAAATAGACATATATGCATGAGCAATGAATACCAACAAAAATGTTTCTTTACCTTTGCTTGGGATATTCCCCCTAGACCATTATGAATTTCTTGTGAAAGAAAAGTGGAAAAATCAAGAATACTGCTCATTCCAAATTGTAATGTTTGAGCCATAATAAGAATAATAGAGCCTTTAATATGCTCCTCCTCATCCATCCAAATTTTTTTGCACAGGGTCAAGTGTAATGCTTGAGCCCTAGGATTGAAATGTTTTCTTATTAATGGTTCTTGTGTATGGGATGTAACCAAGGGTAATGTACCAATTCTAGCAAAATGTTGTTGTAGAGGCACTATCCTTAGATATGTTCTATGTGCATCATACCTTGCTTGAAGGTCATCCATGTCAATTGTCCCATGCACAACATGGTTAGGGTTAAGATTGAAAACTTCACTAATCAACTTAGGAGAAACCTTAAAAAGATTGTCTCCAACATAATTCTTTACAAATGCAATAATATGATCATACTTCTTGGCTTAATCAATAAGTAGATCACTATCAAAGAAAACCCTATGTACTACCAGTTTCCCAATGTCAAATTCCCAAACATTGCTCAAAGGGGTGTGAAGGTTTCTCTCAACAAACCATTTCTTAAACAATTCAAGACCTCCCATAGAAACCTTCACATCTCTGACCCAATTTTTCCTATCATAAAAACCCTCAGCTACAACTAACCTAGAGTGCTTTGGAATAAGCTCTCTCCCATTAGTTATTTCATTTACTAATAGTAGGAGTTGTTCAAGAAAATCATCATGCACAACCCTCTTTATGTAATTAATTTGTCCCAAGAATTCCTTTTGTGGAGGCATTTTCTAAGATTTCAAACTTTCACAACACCAAATTCTTTCTTTTTAGAAGTTACAGAGCACTTACCTGCTGAATTATGCTTCCTCATGTGTAATTTTTTTTGCAATTCTTTGAATCACCTATCAAAATTTCTATGCCTTAGCTCCAGAAGTTCTTTATGCTCTAATAACTTCTTGTACTTTGGTGGTTCATTAATGGTGTAATCGTGAGTTTTATTCATGCATTAAGATCACACGAATGAACTCTGAGCAGTATTAATTTCCAATAGTTGTTATTTGCATATTACACTTAGATTTGAATCTTATTCATTGATTTTAGTAGATATGATGGTCCCAATTCAAAAAATTAGGCTTGGTTTATTGCTTTAAAAGTCTGGCCATGTGTCAATCAGGCACTTCCCTGCATTGCTTAAACTTCTTGTATTTTGAAATTGCAAGCGAGGGCCAATTGTTGATCTTCCTCCAAATCAACGGCTAAGAGAAATAACACACTTTTATAGCAACACGTGGAAAATATAATACAACTAGCTTAATAAATATTCCAACTTGGCACATAGTATCCCACTTCGGTCATGACTAGTCCCACTTTTCCAGATGTCATGTTAACACTTCCTCACATTGTTTAAACTTCATGCATCTTGAAATTGAATTTTTTGGCAAGTGATAACCCTCGATCATAGATGAATCAATGATCATGGATTACTGTACCTTGATGATACTTAGTCAGGTGTGTTGACTAATAGGAACTCTCCATGTGCATCAGTGCCTTCTAATGAACTTTCATGCAAGGTTAGTCAGGTGTGTTGACTAATAGGAACTCTCCATGTGCATCAGTGCGTTCTAATGAACTTTCATGCAAGCAGGTTCCATTTTATCTTCTGAGATAGTGGTCCTTGACGTCACCTTTTCCATGTGTTAGGTTGGTGCTTTCCTACTTTATGTAACCAATGATTATCTTCATGATGCAGACAAGTGCCAACCATCAATCAATGTAAGATCAACATCAACACAACTTAAACCCTTTTGACAATTTGAGATGGATGTGCTCACATCACCATGGACATGCATCCACATGGTGCTTACCCACTTTGTTTAAACTTCTTGTAGGTTCTTAATGTGGGCAAGCATCCTTCGTCAATCTGACCAAGATCGATGGTGGGTCAAAATATTTGTCCTTTATGGTGCAATCACCTAATTTGACCAATAAAATAATGCCTTTTAACCATCATGCTCTAACAAGTTTGACTACCATATTAATTGTTAAAGTTTCTATGCCCCATGACATCATCACTTCTAGCTAGGCACATGTGTCATATTCAACCAATGGACATGCTTGAATTATCACTATTTTACAACGTGGCATGACTTAGCAATTTCCTAAAAGCTAGTCCCACTGTGCCATGTGGTGCAAGGGCACTTGCCCACATTCCTTAAAAGTCAAGCAATTTCTTATTATGGGTAAGAACTGGCCACTCATCTTTAAAGATCTATGGTTGTGAAGATTCCATTCATCTTTAATAGACAACTCTCTCAATTAGTCTAAATAGAATTACATATCAGCATCCTTTTGCACAACTTGGTACGACTCAATACATACCCTCTGCAGTTGGTCCCACCATGCCATGCATCAAATTTGCACTTCCTTGAATTGCTTAACATTTATACAACTTCATAAAGTAGGCATGCACTAACCATAGATCTTACATAGATCAACAATCACAGATTCTTGCGACCTGACAACATTGAGTCAGCTAAAATGACCTATGAGAAACTTCCTTTTATCCAGCTCATCTGACAACTAACACTGAAGGTGTATAATTATTATCCTCTAAAAGGTAGGCCCATGATGTTAGATTGTGCTATGTGTCTTGCTGGTGCTTCCCCACATTGTTTAATTCTCATGCATTTTCATATTGCAGGCAAGTGTTGGCCATTGATCTTGACAAGATCAATGGTGCATGAAAACTGAGTAGAAAGTGATATTTTCATTAAAAGACCAACCAATGACTTGACAAGAACTTTAAAATATGCACTAAAAGTACTAACAATTTTGCAAAAAGTGCTCACTAACTCTGACAGGCCATAATCTTTGTAGTGTACTAAAATTCTAACACGAGCAAGGGCTACATGGTGTAAAGGTGCTTTCTCGCAATAGTTAAAAACCTTGCATTTCAATGTTGTAGGGAAGTGCCCTCCAACAATTTGACCAAGATCAATGGTGGGTCAAAAAAGTGCTGCAGTAAAGACTTTCAAATTTTTTTGTAATAACTGCAGTAAAAAATAGGGATATAATTTTTTTTAAAAAAATTAATGAAGTCATCCTTGCATAGGTTAAACTTTAGGGTAAAATGTCCTACCAAAAAATAGTTTGAAATATTATTTTCAAAAGTTTTCAAAAACTAGGGTAAAACAAGATAAAGGACTAGGGTTTTTTGATGAATTTTACCTAGGATCTTAACCTAATTTAAAAAAATTTCAAGGCACATAGTCAGGACTTTTCACAGATGAATGTATAGAACAGGAATGGTGAAAAACTAGGCCAACAGTGGCTCTGTCTAGGGACATTGAATTCATTGGATTCAAATGAGGGCTCAAATTTTTTGGGAGAAGTAGACCACAAAACAAATACTCCTTACAAAATAGAAACTTTGAGAGAGAAACAAACATAGGGAAAAGAAATTATACACAGGGAACTACACAAAGACTAAAGGATTTACAAATGTACAGAAAAACCCCAGACTACTGTTCATGGAAAAACAAGTATTTTTTAAAGAAAAACACCTCTTTAAGAATTGTCCATGAATTGGTAGTTCAAGAATTTTGTTTGATAAATCTTTAAGAATATAAGAGTCTTCTCCCCAAGTATTTTCAATCAAATAGGGACCTAACCAAATAGGATCAAATTTACCATGTTTTCCTTTATCCTCAATTCTAGCATTCCACATGAGGACTAAATCTTATTTGTGGATAAAGCTTCTTGATTTCCTTGAAAATGATAAGAAAAGGATCTTGATCATGTAATTCCATATTTATGACAAAATTTCATGAATTCCTCAGACCTAAAACACATAGCATTGCCTATTACAGTTCTCTAAGGGCAACCAAATCTAGAAATAATGTTATTGAGCAAGAAATTATTGACAACTTTACTAGTTGCATTTCTTTTAGGGATTTCTTCTACCCATTTTGTAAAATAATTAGTAGCAACTAAAATCCAAGAATAGCTAGTGCTAGATTTAGGAGAGATTTGACCTATAAAATCCATACCCCATTGCTGAAATGGTGCTTGAACCTCAGCTGGCTTTAATGGAGTATTACCTGAGAACTTCATTTTTCTAGCAAACCTTTGATAGGCATCATATTTCCTAATTATGGTTTGAGCATCCTTAAAAGGGATGGCCAAAAAAATCTAGCTCTCATTAACTTATGTGCAGTGGTCTTGGACATATAATGTCCTCCATAGACTCTAGCATGCATTTCATTCAAGGTTTCTTTTTCCTTTTCTTGATCAACACACTTTAGTAACACTCCTTCAAAATTTCTCCACCATAGACTACCCTTGACAATTATGTACCTGATGGCTTGTAACTTAGTTCTTCTCTTCTCATTTTTAGTTAGATGGGAAGGAACTTCCATGTGTTGCAAATAATAGATAACATTAGTATACCACTCACATAAATTAGATCTCAAGTCTTCTACTACTATATTTATTTGATTAGCATCCAAGTTAGATTGAGCCATAAGCTTAGCTAACCCATGACCTCTTACTAATTTTGTTATCTATATTTCAATGTTAAATTCTTGGATCCTATTAATCCACCTGCATCTTCTACTTGATACTTCTTATTGGGAAAAAAATGTTCTTTATAGCAGCACTTGGTACAAATGCAAGTACAATGACACCTACCAGATAATATTTAAAAGCCTTAACAACCTTTACTAAAGCATATGCTTGTTTCTTATTTATCTCATATTTCAATTCAGTAGGCTGTAATGACTTACTAGAGAATGCAATTGGTTGTTCATATCCTTCCTCATTCTTTTACATTAAGAGTGCAACTATAGTATGGAAAGATGCAAAAGAAAATATATGCATCGGTTTTGTGTAATCTAGAGTCCTAAGGACTAGAGCATTCTTTATAGAAGTTTTAATATCTTGAAATGCCTATGAAGGTTCACCATCCTAGTTAATAGTAGCTCCTTTCTTGAGCATTTTAGAAATAGGTCTACTAATCTTAGTAAAGTTAGTAACAAATCTCCTTAGAACATTAACTTGCCTAAAGAAGGATTGAATTCCTTTAACATTTTTTGGCTTAGGGACCTTATCAATAGCTACTACCTTCTTAGGATCTATCTTTACTCCATCCTTTGATACTATATGTTCCAATAGTTTTCCTTCAGTTACCCCAAATGTACACTTCCTAGGATTCAATGATACTCCATATTCCAAAGCTTTGATAAAGATCTTCTCTAAAATCCTATAATGATATTTAGCCTTTTTGGAATAAGCTATGGGGTCATCTTGATATACAACCATGAACTTATTGATATACTCATGGAAAGCTAGATCCATAACCCTTTGAAAAGTAGCACCAACATTGATCAACCCAAATGACATTCTCACATATACATAAGTTCCCCAAGGAGTTGTGAATGTTGTCTTGAACTGCTCTTCTTCTTTCACTAGAACTTGATTATACCCTAAGAACCCATCCATCATGGACATAGGCTTAGACCTAGTTACTTGCTACAAGATTGCTTCCATGTTAGGCAACCTATAATTATCTTTTAGAGAAGCAATATTCAAATTTCTGAAATCCACACACAATTTGATATCTCCATTCTTTTTCTTAGTAGGTACCAAATTTGAGACCCAAGTGGAGTGTTTGATAGGTTTAATTATCCCACCATCCCTTAACTTCATCAATTCCTCCTACATTTTAGGAGCTAGAGTAGGATTGACTGGTCTCTATTTCTACCTAAAAGGGTTTACATTATCCTTCAATGGTATGACATGTTAAAAAAGATCTTGTCTATAGGCCTTTAAGTCATCATACAACCATGCAAACACATGCCTATATTTCCTCAGTAGATCAATCAAAGACTTCCTAATTTCAACTGACAAATTTTGACCAATATAAACTTTCTTAGGGGCCTCATTAGTACCTAGGTTTATCTCTTCTAGCTCTTGAGGTTTACAATCTTTAGCCCTGGGTTTCACCCTATCTTGGTTATCAAACATATTTTCCAAAACAACCAAACCTTTAGGTACTTTATTAGTCTTTAGTTGGATAAACTCTTGACCAAAAAATGTTTCCTTCCCATCTATGGTTTCAACTAAATCACTACAATCCAATTCTTGACCATGGTATTTATCTTCATTCAACAAGAAATAAATAATATCTTTGTCATCTTCAAATACTTGCCAATGTTCAATATTATCAGGTATTGAGGGTCTAGTCTGGACCTCAATCTATGAAATTCCTACAAATGATACCTCCTATGGCTTAATTTCTACATTTGCTAATAAGTTAGCCATTTTTTTTGAATCTGTCTCTCCATGAAATACCAAATGCATCAAAAAATCTATTTGATCCCAGACAAGATTTCTGTACTATTTCAATCTTTTATTTTTAGATGCATACACCCCCTTTATCTCTAAGATAATCAATTTAAAATCTTCAATAACATGTAAATTTTTAATCCTATGGTGGGTAGCAACTTTCAATCCTAACAACAAGGCTTCATATTCAGCTATATTGTTGGTGCATGAAAAGTTTAGGGTGAAGGAGTATCTAAAAGTATTCTTTTCAGGAGAAACAAAAATCAACCTTGTCCCTGCACCTTCTTTAGAACTAGCCCCATCAAAAAACATAGTCCATAATATTGGTGAATCAATACAATAGTCACCTTCATGTTTGATCTCATTAGGTAATTTCTCAACTTCTTGGATAATTAACTTAGCTTTGAATGCATTCACACCAGTGTCTAAAAAAAAGTAGCATTTTTGACAATTTGTTTCCCCAAGATATGACTGACCCTTGGCTCTCTATTTAATTTAACAACCTTATCTCCTATATGGAAAGTTGCATAAGTCAAGTAACACTGTAAACTACCTCCCATATCAGCACACCACTTCCTAGAGAGAAACATTCCATAATGAGGTGGAATATCAACTACAAGGGCTAACATAGTTAATTCTACCTTAGGGTATACAGCTAGCCTAAATGGTAAAGCATTTATAGTACCTATAACTAGAACTTCTCTAGCATCCATACCTTTCCATCTACCTTGCTTAGTGTCTACTTTCAACCCTAGGGCTTCCATTACTTTGAAAGGCATGATGGTATTAGAACCTCCTAAATCTATCATACAATTTTTAAAGTTTTTTCCCTTTATAATGAGACTGAGAAAGAAAGGGTCAATATGTTCTATGTATGCTACTGCTGAATCATCCAAGAACATTTGGGGAATTTGAGAGATAATACCACTATCTCCCACTACCAATGGGGTTTGTTGAATAACATTTTCTTCAACATTGTTGCTACTATTTCCTATTCCTCCCACCCATGACAAGGCTTTTCTCTTATGCTCTTCAATTCTAAATAGTTTAGATAAGGGTACTTTAACAATAATTTGTGACAACATGGATATCATGTCAATAGGATTAGATATAGTGGGTTTCATAGTCATACCTAGAGTAGGAACCTTTTGAGCATTAGGAACTATGATTTGCTTGATAGCATGAGATCCTGATCCTTTTTCTTGTGCAATTTCTTTTGCTATCTCATTTGTTTGAAATTTAACTTTCTTCCTAGGTTCCCATTTCTTGGTCTTGACATCTTTAGATTTAAATATCTCCACATTAGCCTTCTTGTCTTCATCCTTCATCTTATGTGTAATATCCTTAATGAATATACCAAAAAGCTTCTTGATATCATTGTTAACTATTTGATTTCTCAAATTATAATTGCTATGTACTTGGGAAATCATCTTTGTAGTGATCCTATCAATCTCCTCTTTAGAAGGCATTCTTAAATTTACATGACTAACTTCAGAAGATGTAGCACATGCTTGATCTTCATCATATCCTTAATTGTCTAAGAACACTTGTTGGTGGTGTAGTTGATAGGAAACTCTTTTATTTTCAAGATCACTTTCATTCTCTTCCAAATCAAAATCCCCACAATCACTACACATGCTAACCATATTACAATTTACCTCATCATGGATCTTTTCTTCTTCTTCCTCTTCATTTTGTGCACAACAACCTGTAGTAAATGACTGAGAAATTGCACAATACTATGAAGAGTGAGGTGATTTAAAAATGATACACCATGGCACATCCTCATTCATATTAATGAAGCTTTTTTGTAAAGGATCTAGAGTACCCTTGTCTTTTACATTCTAGCTTTGATTAGGAATTGGCTTACCATCCTTCCATTGAGTGGTATAAGGGTAATTCTGCATCCTAGGTTGTCTATTGAAGTTATTATTGTTCATCGTGGCTTTCTCACCAATAATTGGCTTATATGTATTGAAAGTTGTAGGGTTCATCTTTTTCAACATTTCCAATACCTGACCTATTGTAGCTTCTTTAGTTTTCTTCCCTGCATGATTTTTATCCACTTCTTTCTTATTGCTATTTTTTGGATTGAACAACTTCAGATCATCTCTCCTACCTAGCTTACCAAATGCTTTCCTATTATTCTCAATATTAATTGTAATCTTATAAGTGTCCCTCAAAGTTTTAGGATCTTTATCCCTCAACTAGTAAGCCATCTTACTATCAAAAGCATTTAAATAGGTTGTAAGACAAACATCCTCATTCAACCTCATAACCTAGAACAATTTGTACATACCTTTTTGGAATCTTACATTGAAATCAAATGTGGACTCATTAGGGTTCTTCTTGATGTTATTTAATTCATTCAATATGAATCCAACATTAGTATTATCTCCATATTGTTCTTTGAATAACTTCTCCAAATTACTCCATGAACTAATACTATCATCATGTAACCTCTTGAACCAATCCCTTTCATCCTTAGTTAGTGAGTGAACAAATAACTTCATTACCACATCCTCATGTTCAACCTCATAATTATTTAACATATTTATGAAAAACCTCAAGTGCTCTTCACTAGTAACAACATTATTTCTAGAGAAATTGACCACCTTGTCTCTTAAATCAAAAGATATGGGATGTGAAGCACTAGGAATACCTACAAATGATATCTATTTATATTTTTCCATGTAGATAGGTTTCTTCTAAAAACCAACAACATTTGAGGTGCTTACTACATTGGCTTGGTTAAGAACAAGATTTTGGGATTGCTGAGGTTGGACAAGAGGGGCTTGAGTACTAGGGGTGGATGATGAAGTAGGGGTAGATTGAGATATTCCTTGAGTTGGAATTATTGAACCACAAGTAGGTACAAAGGTTGCAATTGGGGTAAAAAAAAATTTCCATGAAGCTAATGTAGAATTAGACTTAATAAATTGGATTTTCCTCCTAATTTCTATAGCTTGAGCTTCATTCTCAACCTTCTCAAGTTCTTTTGCAAGATCCTCTTTCTCTTTCCTAGCCTTTTTTAGATCTAGATCTAATTTAGACAGTGGGGGTTTAAAGATTTTCTAGTTGTTGGTTGAGGTTTATTGATATGGATTCCTACAGCCTTGCTTTTTCCTTTATCTATTTGTTTGGCATTGAATTCTACCTAGTTAGACTGGACAGGCTTGTAGGGTTAAACTTGAGAAATAACAGGTTTTGGCTTCTAGCTTAGTAGCTTTTATTGCTCTTGAACTTTAGCTCTCAAGCTATCAACATCCCCTAAAACATCAACATGGAGGATTGAAGTTCTTTCTTCCAACTTCTTGTTTTTTTCTTCCAAGGTAGCCATTCTTCTAAGTAGATAGTCTCTTTCAACAAGGGCTTCTAAGGTAGTCTGCTCCCTTTCCTTCTCTAGACAAGCATGTTTGGCCTCTTCCTTAGCAACCCATTTCATCAGAACTCCTATCTCTAATTGAACTGCTTTAAGATCTACGAAAGTGGCTTCTGAATTAGTAGGATCATCTAGATCTATAAGATTAGTCTCTATGTATGGGATAGCTCTGGAATTAAAAGGGTCTCCAAATGAACTTTTAAGTCTTAGCCTACGGTTCATCTCAGATATTAGATTTGGCCTAGAGGATGCCTTCCCTACTAGTGACATTTATTTATCTTGATACGTTCTTTTATCTAGTAAAGAGGTACTGAATAGTCCTCCTAAAACCCTTGTGGTTTTTGATTTAGAGTTGGGTGAAGAAGACTCTCTCCCTACAACTAGTTGGTATTGCGAATTGATTTACACACTACTTCTTGGTTTTCAGGTGGGGTTTGGTTCTACCTTTTTCTTATTCAAGTTCTTCCTTCCACATTGAGGTAATTTAGTATACATCAACACATTAGGATTGGCTCTTATGTAAGCTCTTGTGTTTTTTCTCCTATCAGCCATATTTGTTATTTCCCAAACAAGCACTAGCTTCAAAACCTTGACTGAGTCACCACCCTATTCTAGGGAAAATACAATCATGAAAAGTACTTCTAACTTTAAGGAAAATATACAAGGTAATATAAAAATATCTAATACAAATGAACCAATCAATCAGATCATAAGACTATAACTCTTGCTTGACAAATAAGATACTTGGAAGGGTTGTATATGTTGGTATTCATCTGTGGGATTTGATTTTCTTTTTCTTTTTAAATTTTCAAGGTTTTTCACTAAAAAACCTCCACTATGACCACAAACCATACCAAAGGCTCTAACAGATGTACACAACAAGACCAAAGACACTGCAATAATTTTTAAACTTGTGTAGGAAAAGTCCCTAGTAGAGTCACCATTTTGTTGGTGTTTTTCAACTATTGATTAATCAAAGGCTCACTACCAAAATAATAATGATCACACATCTAAGGATTAGCTAAGTGATATTAAAAATTATGCTTACATATTATTTGGAACCAACTCCGACAAAGCAAAGACAAGATTTCTACTCTTTAGGCTCTACAAAATGAAGGTGGATATACCTAAGGGATAATCCAGAATGGATGCTGATGTGTAAGAATTCTATTAGTTTCATTTTGATTCTCATCTCATACCTCTAGTATATACATAGTTTATTCATTTTTTATCAATTTTAGATGATATATATCCCTTACATGCAGATTTGGTCACAATTCTTCTCAAAATTGCAAGTATTTCTAACCATAGCAGCTAACTAGAGCTAAAATACTACATGCAAACAAATGTTGACCATCTTTGAAGCTCTTCAAAAGTAAAATAAAGATGATTTTGATTTTAGAGGTGATAATTCTTCATGATCTACCTATCTACATACTGGATTATTTAGATCAGAGCCTATTCCATTGGGATTCAGAGTCTAATACAATTTATAGGTCTATCTTGTTGCATTACAACAAGTATTATCAACAATTCATATTGGAACTCATTCTTAAAAATATCCTTTCTACAATCACAGAAATCCCATCAACTTCATTAAAGCCTTTACATAATTCTTTGAATCAACAACAATAATGAATTGACATACAACCTAAGTGAATTGCATTCAGTTGGACAAGCTTTGCTTATACAATATCAGGATAACTAGATGGTAACAAAGGACACAAACTTCAACACGAACAGATATAGGAACAACTCAAATTTGTATTAATTTTCTTTGAAAATTTTATTCAATTACAATATGACTCAGAATGACTCCAAGAGGACACAAAGATCATATGCTATCAATGTATTCTTAGAAAATTTATAGAGAAGATACATCATGAAGTTTTTGCTATCATAACTGGACCGAAGACATCCTAAGTATAAAACTAAAATGCATTAGAAATTGGACACTTCTCTAGCCCTAGAATATCACTTATATAATGTGAGATGCAATAAGCTTTAGGCATAGAGAATTGATAGGTGTCCTTTTACAAAAGATATTTACAATTTTTTGCATTCAATTGGACAAGCTTTTCTTATACAATATCATGATAACTAGATGGTAACAAAGGAAACAAACTTCAACAAGAACAGATATAGGAACAACTCAAATTTGTATTAATTTTCTTTGAAATTTTTATACAATTACAACAAGACTCAGAATGACTCCAAGAAGACATAAAGATCATATGCTATCAATGTATTCTTAGAAAATTTATAGAGAAGATACATCATGAAGTTTTTGCTATCATAACTGGACCAAAGACATCCTAAGTATAAAACTAAAATGCATTAGAAATTGGACCCTTCTCTAGCCCTAGAATATCACTTATATAATGTGAGATGCAAGAAGCTTTAGGCATAGAGAATTTATAGGTGTCCTTTTACAAAAGATATTTACAATTTGTTGCCACAAAAAGAAAAAATTGTGTGTAATAGAAGAACTTAAACATCATTATATTCTTTTGGTAGGCCCTTTTTCTATTACATCTCTTGGAACAATAAAGCTTTATGATTTGATTCTTTAACTATTTTGAATCTTCAGAATAAGTGGCTATGAGGCTCAAAAGTGATGTGTCCTCTTCAGTTACCTACAAGTTTACTTCAACCTAGGGATTCTCCTTGTCTTCATCATTAACTATTAAAGTAATAGTTACACTTGCATCTTCTTTTGCCTCGTCACCTTCTTCCATCAGTTCTATAGACAAAAATTGTTCCTTCCATTCATTGTAAATAGTGTCATCAAGCCAGTCAAAATTTAAGATCTCCCTTTGTATAGTTACTAAAGAATTTCCAATTGCTTCTATTTCAACAAAATCTTTTCTGATGGCATTGTAAAATAACTGCACCTTAACCAATTCTTCATTGGTCATTGCCCACAATAAATGCCTTGTTTCATTTATTACATTATTCATTCTTTGACAAAATATTTCATCTAGTTGCTTTTTCCATTCCTCCTTTTCCTCTATTTTATCAATAGTTTTGAGAGCACTAGGAAATTAATCAAACTTTTCAGCTATATATTTGGAGAAACAAATTGTCACTCTTATTTGAAAACAATCATACTTGTCATAAAAATTTTCTAACTTATCTAACAAATCAAGAATCTTCTCTATCTAGTGTTAGGATAGCTAGATGACAGATACATACATGATAGTAATATCATTATTTCTTTCAATCCATTTTTGTATAATGGGTTTCATTCTTTTTTCATTTCCTTCTAATTCATCCCTGATGGCTGCAATCCTTGCTAACTAATCAAAAAATGCTGGCCATTCTATTCTATCCATCAAGTACATTACACCCTACCCTATTTTTTCTTCATATTGATTGTTCAATTCTACATGAAATGCATATAATTTATTCTTTTCTTCTTCAAATTCCTCTGCAATGTAGAATTGAGGCCTCTTAGGAGTGTTTGGTATCTCAATAATAGGGGTTGACTTAAAGGGTTCAATAGGTGGCCATGGGGGTATACAATTCTGGGTATGCTAGACTCTCCCACCTTTTTTTCCCAAGTTGCTTTTCCATTTGGGATACTTGATTTTCTAATGATTGTATCTATTTACCCCTATCTTCATATGCTTTCAAAACTTCTTCAAACCTAGCATTAAGTTGCACAAACTTTTCCTCTTCCTATCTAGACACCACATTGCCAAATTTCATCATTTCTAAAGCTATTCCAAAAAATTGTTTGCTACCAATGTCACTAGCCCTGAATACTATTAGTGCACTAGTATTCTCTACAATAGAGATTTCCTACATTTTGGTTTTGTCTCTCTTTTCAATTGACTAGATTACCAGGGCTTGATAGTCATCACTAAATTTAACTCCCCTGTGGGCCTGTAAAATTTCTTCCTCTATTTTATACTGTACATCTTTCTCCTCTCTAATTTAATAAAAAATCATAGCATTAGCTATTTCCCACTTTAGCAAAATTAAGATCCCTGACTCTTTAACTAATTGTCTCCTGGCCTCAGGTGTGAACTAGGCAAAGTCAATCAAAAACTTGGCCTTTACCTCTTCCTGAATAACAAATTTTGGCTTGCTAGGTTGCTTTGCTTTTATTTTCTCACATTTTTTCTCAAAATTTCCTATATTTTTCCTCCACAAAAATTGTGCAAAAGCTCTAGACTTAACAAATTTTTTATCATTAATAAATTTCTCAAAAGCCTAGGCAATTATTGGATCTATCTCCCTACCTTGATAATCAATAATTGTAAGGTACAAGGAGGGTACAAGAGTCTCTTTTGGTTCTCCACTTTCTAGGTCTATGGTGGCAACAATGACATCCCCTTATCCATTAACTTTTTTGAGCTACTCCCTTAAGGATGCTTCATCATCTATCTGGATTGAGGTTTTGCTTGGGGAGTACTCTTCTACACCAGAATAAGATCCTTGTTCTAACTTTTGCTTCTTTGGGGCACTAGCTATAGATGGGCTTTCTGGCCTTAGTCTTCCTTGTGGGGGAACCTATTGTACATGTTGTACCATTACATATCCTGCCCTCTTCTGCAATGTGTATTGGCCTGGAGCTACTATGTTTCTACTATTTTTTCTTCTTTGTAGTTCTGCAGCTTTGTTTGGATAAGTTTTGGCATATGTAGCCTTCTTCTCATTCATTGTTTGTATTATTACAATAAAACTATTCTCCAATGCATGCATTTTGGCTCCCCAATATTTTTTAATGTTTCAAAGGGTCATAATTAGAGTCAAAAGCATTAATGAATTCCAAAGTCTTACTAAACAATATCCATTTTTCTTTCCTAACTTCCTGCTCTTATAAAGAAAAGATATTCCTTATAACATCCTCAGGAAAATATACCTACTGTGTTAGGCGGGCAACTTTTTTCCTTTGTCTTAAAAGATCATAAAATCATCCTGGATCAATAAATCTTGCATGGGACTCTACCATGTTGTATCTATCTAGAAATAAATTGAAATGTTTCCATCCCTTTTTCACAAAAACAAAATCATGTACCACAGTAACAATTGGGAAGAAAGTACCTTTCTTGGGAAAACCTCTTTCATCAATAGTCCTAATTGTCCATAATAATTTTGCTATCCCTATCTTTAGAGGCACATGGAAAGGTAGCACATGAGGTTTCCCCAAAAATCCATATACTCTAATCACTGTAGAAACATTGTATGGGATTATATCCCCCTAGTTATGACTAACCAAAAGCCCCTTTACATGGTCCTTGGGTCTAACCAATTCTAGCAATGATTGTGGAATCCTACAGCTATCTCCTCTCAAGAGCAGTCTAAGCTTGGATGCAAAATATCTATCAAATCTCACAAAACTAGCATCGCTGGCCTCTGAAGTCATGTCTACACTCCACAACTAGATTGGATTATTCTCTCCATCCCTTGTTACTTCTAGCTTCATTCCCTTAGAGAAAAATGTGACTCGCTTAAATAGACATATATGCATGAGCAATGAATACCACAAAAAGGTCTTTTTACCTTTCCTTGGGATATTCCCACCAGACCATTATGAATTTCTTGTGAAAGAAAAGTGGCAAAATCAAGAATACCGCTCATTCCAAATTGTAATGTTTGAGCCATAATAAGAATAATAGAGCTTTTAATATGCTCCTCCTCATCCATGCCAAAAATTTTGCATAGGGTGAAATATAATTCCTGAGCCTTAGGATTGAAATGTTTTCTCATTAATGGTTCTAGTGTATGTGCTATAACCAAGGGTAATGTACCAACCCTAGCAAAATGTTATTGTAGAGGCACTATCCTCAGATATGTTCTTTGTGCATCATACCTTGGCTAAAGCTCATCCATGTCAATTATCTCATGCACAACATGGTTAGTGTTAAGATTGAAAACTTCACTAATCAACTCAAGAGAAACCTTAAAAAGATTGTCTCCAACATAATTCTTTACAAACCTAGTAATTTGATCATACTTCTTGGCTAAATTAGTAAGTAGATCACTATCAAAGAAAACCTCAAGTACTACCATTTTCCCAATGTCAAATTCCCAAACATTGCTCGAAGGTGTGTCAAGGTTTCTCTCAGAAAACTATTTCTTAAACAATTTGAGACCTCCCATAAAAACCTTCACATCTTTGACCCAATTTTCCCTATCATAAAAACCCTCAATTATAGCTAACCTAGAGTGCTTTGGAATAAGCTCTCTCCCCTTAGTTATTTCATTTACTGACAATGGGACTTGTTCAAGGAAATCATCATGCACAACCCTCTTTAGGTAATTAGTTTATCCCAAGAATTCCTTTTGTGGAGGCATTTCCTAAGATTTCAGACTTTCACAACACGAAATTCTTACTTTTTAGAAGTTACAAAGCACTTGTGATTACACTTCCTCCTATGTAATTTTTGCTACAATTCACTTAATCACCTATTAGAATTTCTATGCCCTTTCTCTGGAAGTTCTTTGTGCTCTATAACTTTTTGTGCTTTGCTGGTTCAATAATGGTGTAATTGTGGGTTTTATTCATGCATTGAGATCACACGAATGAACTCTAAGCAGTATTAATTTCCATTAGCCATTATTTTCATATTGCACTTAGAATTGAATTTTATTCATTGATTTTAGTAGGTCTGATGGTCCCAATTCAAAAAATTAGGCCTTTTTTATTGCTTTAAAATTCTAGCTACATGTCAATTAGGTGCTTCCCTGCATTGCTTAAACTTCTTGTATTTTAAAATTGTGGGAAAGTGCCAACTATTGATCTTCCTCTAGATCAATGACCAAGAGAAATAACACACTTCTACAGCAACAAGTGGAAAATGTAATACAACTCGCTTAATAAATATTCCAACCTAGCACATAGTATCCCACTTTGGTCATGACTAGTCCCACTTTGCCAGATGTTATGTTAGTGTTTCCTTGCATTGTTTAAACTTCTTGCATCTTGAAATTGTGGGCAAGTGCTAACCCTTGATCATAGATGAATTGATGATCACGGATTATTGTACCTTGATGATACCTAGTTAACTATGTTGACCAATAGAAGATCTCCACGTGCATCAATGCCTTTTGATGAACTTTCACACAAGCAAGTCTCATTTTATCTTCCTAGATAGTGGTCCTTGATGTCACCTTTGCCACGCATTAGGCTGGGGCTTCCCCACTTTATGTAACTAGTCAATATCTTCATGATGCAGGAAAGTGCTAGTCGTCGATCATTGTAAGATCAATGAAAACATAGCTTAAACCCTTTTGAAAATATGAGATGGATGTGCTGATATCACCATGGACACATGTCCACATGGTGCTTACCCACTTTTTTTAAACTTCTTGCAAGTTCTTAATGTGGGCAAGTGTCCTTCATTGATCTGATCAAGATCAATGGTGGGTCAAAATCTTTGTCCTTTGTGGTCCAATCACCCAATTTGACCAACAAAATAATGCCTTTTAACCATCGTGCTCTAACAAGTCTGATTGCCATATTAACTATTAAAGTTTCTGCACCCATGACATCATCACTTCAACCTAGGCACACGTGTCATATTCCACCAATGGACATGCTTGAATTATCACTATTTTACAATGTGACATGACTTAGCAATTTTCCAAAAGCTGGTCCCACTGTGCCACATGATGCAAGGGTGTTTGCCTACATTCCTTAAAATTCAAGCAGTTTCTTTTTCCGGGTAAGCGCCGGCCAATCATCTTTAAAAGATCTACGATTGTGAAGATTCCATTCATCTTTAATAGACAACCCTCTTAATTGGTCTAACTAGCATTACACATCAATACCCCTTTGTATAGCTTGGCACAAATCAACACATACCCTGCATAGTTGGTCCCACCATGCCACACATCAAATTTTCACTTCTCCACATTGCTTAACATTTATGCAACTTCATAAAGTGGGCATGCACTAACCATAGATCTTACATAGATCAACGATCATGGATTCTTGTGCCCTAACAATATTGAGTCAGCTAAAATGACCAAAGAGAAACTTCCTTTTAATCCAGCTCATCTGACAACTACCACAGAAGGTATATCATTATTATCCTCTGAAAAGTTGGGCCCATGATGTCAGATTGTACTATGTGTCTTGCTAGCACTTCTCCACATTGTTTAATTCTCATGCATTTTTTTATTGTAGGCAAGTGCTAGCCATTGATCTTAACAAGATCAATGGTGCATCAAAACTAAACAAAAAGTGATATCTTCATTAAAAGACCAACTAATGACTTCATAGGAATTTTAAAACATGCACTAAAAGTACTGACAATTTTGCAAAAAGTTTCAGCCAACTCTGACAAGTCATAATCTTTGTGGTGCACTAAAATTCTAACACAAGTAAGGGCTACATGGTATGAAGGCACTTTCCCACAATAGTTAAAAACCTTGCATTTTAATGTTGCAGGGAAGTAGCCTTTGTTGATCTGACCAAGATCAATGGTGGGTCAAAAAGCTATTGCAGTAAATACTTTCAATAAAATATTTGTAAGAACTACAGTAAAAAACAAGGATATAATTTTTTTAAAAAAAATTAATGAAGTCATCCTTGCATAGGTTAAACTTTAGGGTAAAATGTCCCACCTAAAAATAGTTTGAAATATTATTTTTAAAGGTTTTCAAAAATTAGGGTAAAACAAGATAAAGCACTAGGGTTTTTTGATGAATTTTACCCAGGATCTTAATCTAACTTAAAAAAATTTCAAGGCACGTAGTCAAGAATTTTCACTAATGAATGTATAGAACAAGAATGGTGAAAAATCAAGCCAACATAGCCATCCTATATTGGTGAGTTTGGATGAGATTAAGAAGGTAGAATTGGCATGTGTAGGGGATAAAATTCAAAAATTATCTAGTACTTCCCTTCAATCTATAGAAGTGCAATCTACCATGCCTATGGTAGTATATTAAAGGAAGGACACAATGTCCTCACATATCAACACATTGGTGCAAAATGTTTTTGTACATGTAGTTTCAACAGATGAGAAAAATGGGACACTGGTCCAAATGGGTTAGGAAGTCCATCCTACACCTACAATGCAAGCATAGGATGATGAAGAGGTCAAAAAAAAGGAGAAGGATAGGATTGGAGATTTAGTCAATTCAGACACTGGTTACCTTACCAGATATTAATACACCTATTCCTAGTCAAGAATTTCATAGGCCAATTATAGAAGCTACACCTTTACAATCATCAAGGCCTAGTCCTAGCACATATAAGGTTGATGAAGTTACATCTTATGGTGATATCAACTTATATGAGGTGAAAGTTTGATCTTACATCAATTACCATAGAGCAAATGGGCATATTGTAGGATGCTATAGCTAGAAAGAAACACCAAGAATTTCTCAGAAGGGAGCATAGGTAGAAACAAGCACTTCATGGCAGCAAGGACATATTTCTTGATGCATTTAGCCTACCTATACTTGATGAATCCAAGAAAATCATTAAGTAGTTGGAAAATATTGTGGAGAAGATCAATGATGAAGACCTACACACAAATGTCAAATTGTTGGAATGGCCTGAGAAGAAATTTCATACCAAGGTAATTAAAAAGATATCAACTACTATTACACTTAGTTAGGTTGAGTTAGCAATCAAAATTTATGGTGTGAAGAAAGTGTTCAAGGAAATTTTTTCTCTTTACACAAGTTGTGTGATGTACCCTTGTTCACACAAGAAGTGTAGAGATAGATTGACCACCTAGAGGGAGATTTGAAGTCAATAGGTAAAATCTTACCAAAATATATTGGTCAAATTAGAGGAAAAGGGGAATATTATTATCAAAAGTGATATGCTATTACATTTAGTACAATGAAAATAGACTCAATGACATGCCCTAAGGGCTTACAATGTTGTTAGATTTTGGAGAGAACCCTCCTCATAGTACCTTTTGCCAAACTCCACAAAAACTATGTTTACAGTGCTAGAAATCACCTTAAGTAACCCCAATTAGGTTTAGGATTAGGAATAAATTTTAAAATATTCCATTTGGCATCCACCGCCAAATAGAAGGTTCTAGAAAACACATCAAGAGTTGGTGTAAAATTAGAAGAATTGAGAAATGGTAGTCCAACTTTCGAGAGGCATAACTTTTGATCCGGGACTTCAATTGATGAACCGTTTACATTTTTAGAAATATCTCCAAGCTCTCTATAGCCGTATAGAACAAATTTTCTCATTGCCTAAAATTTTGGCCCATAAAAGGACATTTAGTGCCTCAAATTTGAATTTGAAGTGCTCTTAGGGGGTCTCCAAGGAACTTAAAATTGTAATAACTTTCAAACTGTAAAGCCTTTTGACCTGATTCTTTTTTTAAAGTGATTTTAATTACAAGTATAATCATCGCTCCAACTTACACCCTATAACTCATCATAATTATGGCTCAATTACAAAATAACCTCTTTTCTAAATTGGCATGTATCCTAAGGTTCTCAAAAACTCTAACCTAGAAAACCAATAGTGGAACTATGAGAGTTAGAATTCTATTTAACCCAAATGGGTATCCATAAATGAAAAAACATTAAACATAAACTAATACTAAGCATATTTTTAGGTGATACAGGATTTCCCTTACACTACTGGATGCTTTGCATTAGACATCTAGGGTAGATTGAAAAGTGACCCTGCCACTTTATAGCTAGTAGAGGAAAACCAAAATAGGCCACCTCCATTGTGGATACTCAAGTTGAATCTTCCATTGGTTGTCCTTTCTAGTTCACCAGGTATTCTTCATACTACCTATTTATAGTACTTTGGCCCACATGACTATCTAGAATTTCTTCAACATCTTCCTTCTCGAAAGTAGGAATTGGGCATGGCTCCAACATCAATTCCTCCTCTGCACCATCACCATAATATTATATTAAGTCCACAATATTAAAAATAGGAAAACTGTGAATCCCATATTGCAACTCCACCTCATATGTATTTCCTTAATCATGTTTCTTAAAAATTTTGCAGGGACCAAATTTCTTCATCTTCAGCTTGTTGTAGGTACCCATTGGAAATCATTCCTTCCTCAAGTTTACCATAACCAGATCCCCAACTTGGAACTCCTTATGTATCCTCTTTTGATTTGCTTTACACTTATATTGTAGGTTCATCTTGGTAATATTTGCATGTACCTCCCCATGTAGGTTCTTGACATGTTCAACAAAGTCTTCTACCTCAACACTTGTCCTCTCCCCTTGCTCCATCTTCCTTAGCTCTGGTGTAGTCCTTGCCTTGGACTAATCCCATACAAAATTTGGAATGAAGATCTATAAATACTCCTATTTGTAAATTTTTTATAAGAAAATTCTACTTGTGGTAGAATCAAATCCCATCCCTTGGGCTTATCTCCTACTAAACACCTCAAAAAATAGCCCAGACTTCTATTCACTACTTTTGTTTATCCATTAGTCTATGAATGATGTGTAGAACTAATCTTCAATTCTATCTTCAACTTATGCCATAAAGTCCTCCAGAAATACCCAAAAAATTTAGTATCTCTATCAGAAACAATACTTTTTGGGAGACCATGTAGCCTCAACACTTCTCTGAAAAAAAAATCTACAATATGGACTGCATCATGAGTCTTATGGCATGGAATAAAGTGTACCATCTTGGAGAACCTATCAACCACCAAAAATATGAATTCATTACCCCTTTGTTTCCTTAGTAATCCAAGAAAAAAATACATACGTATGTCCTCTTAGGGCTTCAATGGAATAGGAAATGGCTGATAAAGTTCAGTATTTTGACTAAATCCTTTGGTTGTTTGACATACTCAGCAACTCTACATAAACTTCTTCACATCCTGTGATAGTTGAGGCCAAAAGTAATGTTCACTAATAATGGAAATGTCTTATCTCATCCAAAGTGTCCTACCATCCCTCTACTATGTTTCTCCTTGATCAAGTTCTCTCTCATGGAACTCCTTGGAATACATAATTGACTTCCTTTAAACACCATACCATCTTGGATCATGTAACCTAACCACTCAGTCCTATCTAGAGTAATAGGTGCTTTACAAGTGTTGCAAGCCTCTAAAAAGTCAAGATCCTTAGGATACAAATTCTTGAGTTCATCAAACCCAAACACTTCAACCTGCATTTTTGTTAGCAAAAAATGTCTCCTACTTAATGCATCTAAAATCATATTAGACCTTTTGCTTCTATATTTCAATATAGATGTATAGCTTTGCATAAAATCTACCCATTTATAATGTCTCTGATTCGATTTACTTTAGCTATTTATGTACCGCAATGCCCGATGATCATTATATAAGAAAAATTATTTTGGCAACAAATAATGCCTCCATTTCTTTAAGTCTTGAACTATTGCATAGAACTCCTGATCATAAACAAAATACTTCTTCTTTGCATCATTCAATTTTTTACTAAAATAGATAATAGCTTACCTTCTTGGCTCAACATAGCCCCATTAGCATTGCCACTAGCATCACAATCCACCTAGAACACTTTATTGAAATTAGGAAGTGCCAACATAGTTTTCCATATCACCTTCTTTAGCAATTCAAAACTCCTTGCAGCTCTTGTAGTCCACTTGAAATCTTTCCTATCCCCCCTCATTATTTTAGTTAGGGGTGCACATATACTACTAAAATTCATATAAAAACAACTTAGACCATGGAATGAACTCACCTTAGTGGTAGACCTTGGAGTAAGTCATTCCAAGATGACCTTCACCTTCTCTGGGTCCATTTTAAGACCTTTAGCTAATACAACAAACCCCAAATAGACTAACTCCCTTTTGAAAAAGCTACACTTCTTCAAATTAATCAACAATTTCTCCTCCCTTAACCTTTCGAGGATACTTTGAATGTGGAATAGATTTTCACATAAAGAATTACTAAAAATAAAAACATCATCCAGATAGACAATACCAAAATTTTCCAAAAATTTCTTTAGTACCTCATTCATAAGCTACATGAAGGTGCTTGGTGCATTGATCAATCCAAAGGGCATGACTAACCACTCATATAGACCTTCCTTGGTCTTAAATATAGTCTTCCACTCATCTCCCTCTCATATCCATATATAGTGATAGCTACTCTTGAGATCTATCTTTGTGAAGTACTGAGCTCCACTCAAGTAGTCCATAAGATCATCCATCCTTGGCAAAGGAAATCAATAATTGATGGCTATTTTATTTATAGCCTAAGAGTCTGTACACATCCTCCACCCTCCATCCTTCTTTGGTGCTACCATTGTAGGTATTTCACATGGACTCAAGCTCTCTCAAATTAAACCTTTCCTCAATAGCTCGTGAACTTGTCTATTTAGCTCCTTAGTCTTAGTATAAGCAACCTCGTTAGGAAAACTAGGGACTAAATCTATTTGATGATTGATTTGTGTTATTGGTGGTAACCCTTCTGGAACATTATCAAAGATGACATCTCCATATTCACTTAATAGACCCAAAACTTCAAGTGGAACATCATTGCTACCTTCCTTATCCTTTCTAGGAATTAAAGCATAACACATGCTGATGTTTAATGCCATCCAAAAAATTTATTCCATCAAAAAGACATACCCTACCACTATTGCATACCTTTTCACCCTCCTTTATCAAGGGATTCAATTTGTGGCAAGCTTCATCCTTTGTTAGAGAGTATGTATTTGCATGACCATCATGTATATGCTTATCAAACTACCACAACCTTCCCAATAATAAATATTAGACATCTATTAGGATGATGTCACAAAGAGCCTCATCATGGTAACTCCCAATCTTGAACTTTACCAAACATTTTTCACTAGCCAAGACCATATGATCATCTTGCACCCAAGCAATTTGATAGGGATGGGGGTGTTTCTCCCTCTTGAGCTTTAGCTTTGTGACCATCTCCTCTGATATCAAGTTGTTAGTAATCCCACCATCAACAAACACATCACAACATTTACCCTCACAGTTGCACCTAGTATGAAACAAACTCCTCCTTTGTCCAGGTTTAGTCTCACCACTTAGTAAGACCCTTCCATTAACTAGACCTCTCCTCTTTCTACATCCTCTAAATGGAATGATCATCATCCACATGAGAAACCCTTTCTTAACCATCAACTCTCCTATATGTCCTTGGTGTTGAGGGAATTTGTAGGCACGATGACCTTCTTTATTATAGTGAAAATAGGTACCATAGAAGCCTACTCTTCCTAAACCTTGGCCATGTCCTCTACCTCTTCCTCTCTAATCTCCAAAGTTTTGATCATGGGAGAAATTGAAGCCCTTGTTCCTCTCATTTTGGATGGTACCTACATCTTCATTTTTCTTTTGGTTCTCATTTTGGCCTCCAAATGACTTGCCACTACCCCTTCCTCCTTAACTATGCCTTCTTTTCCTTCCATCAAACTTTTTGTTTAATTTCTCCTCAACTCTCAAGGAAAAATATAATGCCTCTTCAATGCTAGTCATTCTAACTAGACTTAACTCCTCCTAAATGCTAAGTCTTAACCCATTAAGGTAACAAACAACCTTCTCCTTGTTTGCTTCCACATGCCTCACCCTAATAAGGACTCGATAAAACTCCTTTGTGTATTCCTAGATAGATTTTTTGGCTTTCGTTAACCCTTTCATCTTCTTGAACAAATCAAGCTTGTAATCAATAGGAATGGAATAATTCTTTAGTTTGTCCACCATGCAATCCCATCTTGTGATTTTTTCCTTTCCTCTTCTATTTCTTTCCAACTGAATCTCTTGCCACCAAATTTTGTCATGTCCTTTCATTTTGGCCTTTGAAAACTTAACCCTATCAGGGTCCTTGATATCCTCATACTCAAAATATTTCTCTAGCTCATTGATCTATTCAGTCAACTCATCTAGGTTTAGATTTCCATATCGACATCAATTTTAGGTCTTTTTCTTAGCTTGGAAATGGCCCAAAGCTTCTCCTCCACTTGGTTTAAGACTTCTCCATCTCCTTCCCCTTCTTGCACAATATTTCATTCTTTTTCATTTTCCTCCTCAGTTTTTTCACCTACAAAAATATATATCCCTCTAGAGGTCTCTAACTTTAGGAGGAACAACTCTAGCCCTTCCACCATGCTCCCTTTATGGAGACATCTTCTTGCTATATCAAAACCCAACAACTACATAGTCTTGGTGCAAATTGCCCCATAGTTGGCACTCTATCTACGCACTTAGGAAAACCTAATCTGATAGCATTTGATGAAGGGCCACACTACCCTTACCAACTCATAAACAAAACAATATGGAGACAATGAGAAGATAAAATGCTTCACAAATAATTCTTTTATTATACTTGAAAATCCTTATATCATCAACAAGGTGATAACATATATATGATTTATTCCAAAATAAGTTTACAAATGCTTCAACATAATAGCAATCCCAAATAAGAGCTTCCACAAGAAGAGTCTTCACATGAAGAGCTTCACCAAGAAGAAATTTCCTCTCAAGATCTTACACACTAAGATCTTTCACCTCCAAGCTTTCATACAAGAGATTACACCATGAGAACTTCACGACAAGGGCTTACACTTGAAGAGCTTTTACTTGTAGAGCTTGATTACAAATACTCATATGCCTTCCTTATATAGACACTTACCACCCAAGATATTCCAAACACAACCAATGTGGGATAAAATTAAAGACAACTACCTTAAAATAAATATTAAATTTGCACCCAAATACAACTAAGCACCACCATGTGGCCCCATTTGAAAATTACATTTCCTTTGTGGATCACGATAAATATTAAATGCATGATTTAAGGAACTTTCCACAAACTTCTATAATGCCACCTACACACCTCAATAAATGAAATGACAACTATTTTTCTTATTTTTATATTTACACCACCTATGCACCTTGAAAATAGAAATTCCTCTTTTCTCCTTTTTTTCTATTTATTTATTTATTTTTCTCTAATTTTTGCCACTTTCTCTCTCCTCCACAATTTTTTTAAAAAGTTATAATTTTGATCACACCCCCTTTTTCGTGATGCAAGATGCTCCTACATCAGAGACCCATGGTAGGAAAAAAATTGTGGATATGAATTCACAAAATGAAGAAAATGACAATGACAATTTTTTTCTTCTCTTCCAACACCTAGCTAGAACAAGTGTCTGCTACTGAAAATACTCCTCCGTAATGAACTCTATCCAAGTATAACTCTCATGCTCTTCCAATCTTCACTAGTAAAAAAACAAAAATATATTACTAAATAAACTACTAAAAATTGTAGATATGTGACTAATTTTGATCATGTGACCAATGGTAGTTTATTGCCAGGCATTTATCTCCTGACCAAATTTATGACTAAATTATTTTGATCATTGATTTAGTCATTCATTATTGTTAGCCGGTAGTCTATTTGGTAGTTTATGCTATAATTTTGGTAGCATATCTAATAGTTTATTTGATAGTTGATTTGATAATTTATTTATTTGGTAGTTTATGTGTTAATTTTGGTAGTATATATGATATTTTATTTGGTAGTTGATTTGATAGTTTATTTAGAATTTTATTTGGTAGTATGTTTGGTAGTATAATTGATAGTATATTTGGTCGTTCATTTTGTAGTATATTTGGTATTTTATTTGGTAGTTTATTTAATCATATTAGGGTACAGTGGAATTGAACCACCATCCTCCTACTTGTAAAGCAGGCGCTCTTCCATTGAGCTAGTACCCTTTAACGAATAGTGATGTTATTAAATGCATACTATAAAGATCAAGATAATTTTTTCATTATCAAATTCATTACATGTGACTTGTTCCCCTTATTATAATAAAGTTGTGGAAAAAAAAAAGAATAACCAGTAGTAGTTAAGTGTAAAAACCAACCAATTCATTTCATAACCAACAACAACACTACTCAGATTGTGAACTAGTTTATTTAGTAAATTATTAAGTGTTTATGTAGATGATCTTCATGGTAACACCTTCTTTCCTAAATACTAGCCACCCATTTGTTAGCCTAGCCTTCTTTCTTGATCATTGTTATGGTGGTCAGATTCTTCCAAATGACATCTTAGAGGTACAACTACAAATACAATGCTTCTTATTTTATAGAGCCATGGCTTAAAAATGAATTACAAAACCAATTTGAAATGCTTCCACACAATCTTCAACAAGTTCAATTCTTGATTATATTATTCTACATCTTGAAAGTCATCTATGCATTTGTAGGACTAGAAAAATGGGTTAGAAGCATAACACACTATGAGCAAATCACAAACTCAATCAACATGTATTAGCACCCACTAGTCTACCATGAAAGCCAAACTAATCAAGAAAGCAATAGAAACCCCCTTTTTCATTTGTAGCTCCCATGTTCTTCTTTCTTCTCCAAATGGTTGTAGCTCCAAAGTCACCTATAGTGCACACAAAATTGAAGAAAAAGTCTATGATGTGAATAATGCCATGAGAATACTTGAAGTGTAATTTTATGAGAGAGAGAGAATGCAACATGCAAAGAAGTAGAGACTCAAAGATTCAAAGATTTGGACTTTCAAAACTTAAGCATTCCGATCTAAGAGAGCCAAAATGAGAGAAAGAGTGTTCATTTTATAATCAACACTCAAAGTGAGGGCATTGGATTTGTCACCCATAGACATTCAATGTGGCAAGAGATTCCTATGATGCATATGATGGAATATGCCAAAATTAAGATTCTATGACACATGCAAGTCAAATTTGGAAGAGAATCTATGACGCGTCATAAGATTCCTCAACCCACTCAAAGCCAAGAATCTATGACGAATAAGCCAAATAGGGACATGCGTAAGAGGTAATAATAATTCCTATTACACATATGACAGAATATGCCAAAAGTAAGATTCTATGACACATGAGAGTCAGATTTGGAAGAGAATATATGACACATCATAAGATTCCTCAACCCACTTAAAGCCAAGAATCTATGACAAATAAGCCAAATAGGGACATGCATAAGAGGTAATAATATTTGATTATGACAAATCTCAGCCAAGTGTCAAAGGAGAATCCACGAGGTGTCACATCCAAGTGTCATGATGATGAAATATTTTACAGAATATTTGAATTAAAAATCCTTTTATTCCACAAAATAAGAATTAGTAGAAAATGGAATTAATGATGGAAAATAGAACTTAGGAAATTGTAAATTTTCATGGTTTGCAGATAATGAATCAATTAATTAATAAAATTAATTAATTGAGGATGATAATCAAGAAGAATAATTAGTGAGAATAATAGAATTAAATTATGCGTTATTTAATCCTATAGAGAAAATTAGTAGATGATTGGCCAAATTGATTAAATGAATGCGACTGTATCCTTTGATGAAAATGTGACGATGATGGATATCAAATAAGATGATGAAAAGGTAGACCAAAGCCATGGTCAAATTAATTGATAGATTGAAATTGATAACATGCCAAGAACACGTGACATGAATAAATTGATATGTAACATTTAACCAACATTGTAAATGCTACAGGATTTAAATTGATTGATAAGGTTTGATCATAATAACATTGACGGACACTGTCAATATTATTAAAATGGTTGATTATGCCATGATCTAACATTGAAAGCCTCAACAATGTCAAAGATTGAATGACATGAATGATATTTTAACCTAGCACTGAGAGCCATGACAGTACTAAGGTCAGATTGATAAGATTGATAAGTTGATAGGTTTCCAAGGCACTGAAAGCCACAACAATGCCTAGGAGTGGATAAATGATGATTGATTTGGGATGTTTGATATGTTTTGGGTTAATTAGGACTAATTTTGAGTGATTTTGAGTTGATTTGATATGATTATGAGTTAATTTGATATGATTCTGAGTTGATATGAAATTGATGTGAAAGGGGATACAAATGACAAAATATGGTCAATCTAGCCAAAAGATCAAAGTTAGTAGAATGAGAAAATGGGACAAATTAGTATGAAGAAGTGTTGAGGTCGTAGATGCGAATCATTTTTGAGCATCTACATTTTGCTCCTCTTTGATACAATGTGATTTAGAGCATTGTATCAAAGAATAACTAATGAGAAAGCCACAACATGCCCCAGTAGGGATGATATATATGGGTGCCCCCTCAAGAAATTGACTAAGATAAGCATATGATAAGTCAATTTATCAATAAGAAGAAGAAAAAACCATAGCAACTGACGGAATGAAAATCAGAGCTAAAATGTGAAAGTTATGAGGCCTAGAGTGTAGACCCAAAATTGTGCGTGCATGCCCAAAATGATGGAAAGATGTCATAACATGAGGGAAATCATAAAAAATGGTCATATTTGGTCAAATATGATGAGACAAATGTTAGACTAAGGTTGAACTAGGTGGAAAGCCATAGAAAGTTGATTGATAGCGTAGGATGATGCAATAATGCATAAATGCGAGATGAAGATGATTTGGTGAATTGGAAGACATGATTATGGTGATGGAAAATGAGATGAAGAAGAAAGATGAGATGAAGAGATGTTAGTATAATGGAAAGAATTTTTCTTGTAGAAAGTGCACTATATGTCAAATGGAGCTTTATTTTGATATGGCAAATGGAATGCAACGCATCATGGCATAAAGGGCTAGAGCGCAAATGCAAGCCTTTTGCGTAAACAAGCACAATGCAAATAGAGAATGACCTTGTCCTTCCCAAGGCATATGTACATGCCCCAGACTCTCAAAGGTACATTTTAATAGAC
This sequence comes from Cupressus sempervirens, assembly GCA_028749045.1. NCBI lineage: Eukaryota > Viridiplantae > Streptophyta > Pinopsida > Cupressales > Cupressaceae > Cupressus > Cupressus sempervirens. The sequence goes on from CM053792.1 coordinate 466,217,962, forward strand.
AAAAATGGAAAAAGATGACCATGAACCATCCTGGCCACTCTCATAGATCAATTTATATCATCAAGTGGCATAGGAACATGATCAAAGAAAAAACAAAGCAAAAATAAATCACTCACTAAACAGCATGGGCCAATAGCTATTCTTGTCCATTATTACGTTCTTGTTAATGTTTTAGGTGTGTAGATATGTTTGACATGTTGATAATGTGATAGTTCTGGTTGTGGATTCAGTTGATAAGTTCATAGTGACTGGTTGGATTGATTGTTGGTTCACGTTGGTTAGAGAGTGTGATTGTCTTGAAAGTGTAGTGCTTTGAGTTGCAATCTATAAAGTGCAAGTGTGAACGCAAAAGGGATGGTTATCCACAATGAATATGTACAAGGTTTATTGCAAATTTTTGACAGGTTTTTTTGATTTTTAGGGTTTTTGGGGATATTTGATGTTTTTGCATGACTAGTTTCTTTAGGACATTTTATGATTTTTAGGGTTTATCTTAGGACATTTTATGATTTTTAGTGCTTTTTTTAGGATCGTATTTGAATTTTTTAAAGGATTTTTTTAGGATATTATGTGATTTTTAGTGATTTTTTTTAGGACATTTTATTATTTTTAGGGATTTTTTCAAGATCATATTTGAATTTTTAGTATTTTTTTTCAGGACATTATGGTTTTTAGGGATTTTTTTAGGATCGTATAAGCATATACAAGTGTTAGCTCCAATCCATTATGTGATAGATCCAATGGATAGAAAGCACTTAGGTGTATGCCCCTAGTTCAAATTCAAACTCATGCACCATGTAGGTAATATGCCCCTAGACAAGATTCAAACTATGTACAAAGGCCAATGACAGAGTGTGTGTGTAGATTGGTGATGCTTAGGCAAGGTAATAAAGGACATTAACCAGTTCATGAGCCATGATAAGGGACCAAAGATGTCCTGCAATATGAAGCATATGATTGAAGAATGATGGAGGGGGAAAAGACCAGATGGAATCCTGATAGATGGAGGAGCAATAACTGATTACACATGGCCCCTGTTTGCCAGGTTTTCACCATGGTACTTGCCCAAAGTGCCTGTTTGCCAGGTTTTCACTTTTGGACAAAATTTTTTTGTTGACTCAAATCTTCGTGCCAAGACACCTGTTTGCCAGGTTTTCATCAAGGCATCCATTTTTTAATGACTTTTTTCACTTTTTTTTTTTTTTTCATGACTTTTTTGCTATTTTTTTTTGATATTTTTTTAGGACTTTTAGATGGAATCAAGAATGTCACTGACAAATGCTGAGAATATATCTGTTGTTGGTGCTGCTAGCTGATGAGCTCTGAATCCATGACTGACCATAACTACGTAGGATTCGTTCCAAGTTTGTAGCAAAAATCAAATCACTAGAAAGGCCTCAAGAGACACCATTGTGTACCGTATGTTAGACAATGTTTATCTCTTGCGAATCAAGGCATCTAAGGATAATTAGGTCAAAAGAAATGTCATGTGGGATGTCACTGATGATGACATATGCAAAGGCTTGTTGGATAAAGGACTAATTTTGGTTATTGGACAAAGTAGGTAGTTGGATTTGAGGATAAACAAAGGGATTTAAGGGAGGGTTGGGAGGTTTGAGACCAATGACCTTCTGCATGAATGTTGATCATTGTATGGTGGTCATATTCTTCCAAATGACATCTTAGAGGTAAAAATACAAATACAATGCTTCTTATTTTATAGAGCCATGGCTTAAAAATGAATTACAAAACCAATTTGAAATGCTTCCACACAATCTTCAACTAGTTCAATTCTTGATTATATTATTCTACATCTTGAAAGTCATCTATGCATTGAAATGAATGCACGACTCTACAATCCATCATTTTCTATCCTCTATTTGATGATAGCCACAAAATATGATTCAAAATACTAATACAAGAATTGTGCAATTTTCCCAAAGCATTATGATATACTTTTGGACTGTCAAAATATTATTTCCTAATAGTAATATCATTGGCACTTTGATATTTTCCTTTATAGGCACACTATGGGACATACAAAACCAAATGTCTATGTTAAAGCATGAAAACCAATTATAGCATACAATTCCAAAGTGCAAACTAAAAAGCCAAAGGAAGGAGCATACCTTTTTAAGGTTCCCAATCTCATTGGTGATGATACTAATGTTATTTCCTAATAGTGATAGGTCCTCTATATTTTAAATATAGAATACTTCTCTAAGAACTTCACTTAATCTTGTAATATTTCATTGTGTAAGCTAAACTCATAGTCATATATGCCCAAACAATTGCTCCAACTTAAAAACCATTAAATGAGAAAATAGCCATACATGTACTCTTTTGTCATAATTATTATCCATTTATAATGTCTTCATGTGCCCTACACGAGTGTAGAGACCCTATAGAAGGTGAGAGAGTACAAGTTAACCCATATATAGGACTTACTAATTCTTAGCATTCACGTGTTGTGTAAGGCCATTATTTCTTCTCCTCTATTGTTGAAGGACATATTTCTCTAACTTATTCTGTAGGCTAACTGTGACATGTACAAGAAATGGTTCTGAGGGAGGAGCCACTTATTTAAAAGATGATGTATTGAGCATGGAAGCCATTATTGTGGTATTGAAATTGCTATATTAGTTGACACTTGGCTCCTTCACCATGTATTTTTGCCCAAAATCCTACACATAGAAAAGGACATTTATCAGTCAAGCTCTTGTCTGCTTTCATTTTTTTTCAATTTTCTCAAATGAATTGACATTCATAGGTGGGTCTCATGTAGGGGTGGATTATGCGATAAAAATAGCCTCTTTTTAGCATTTTTATCATATATATATACCCATTTAATCAAATATGATTTCTGTAATTTCTCAAGTGAGACAAATTTTGTTAAACATCTCATAGTCAAATGTTGTTTCACGTTATGTATAATTACTGATTTTTTTAATGACACTTGTGGATTTGATTTTGCTTGTCACCTTTTGTAGCAAGATAATGAATTCAATGCTAATTTTCTTTAGCACTACAAAAGAAATGATTCTACCACAACATAATTTTGAGGGAGACTTCATAACTAAGGTGAGACAAGATAGTATACTATCAACATCTAGATGAAGCACAAAATCTCAATTAACACATGCAACACGAGAAGAACAAACAAATCTTTTTTTGCAGACCCTGTACATTATGTTCTTCTTATAATTTTGTGGCAACCATTGTTGGATGCAAATCCATCAGTTACGCACATGCAATATCAAGTTTTGGATACAAATATAGTCTTGTATGTGCTCGGGTACAGAAGATGAAATGGATGATTGCCAAAGTAGAGGAGATGGTGGGAGAGTCAGAGGCTACAAGTTGACTCTATGGTTTGGTTTTAAATGTTTGACATTTTGTCAAACATTTTGCATGCAAGGTCTATTTACTCATAAGTTTTATATCATCCACTGAATATATATTCATAAGAAAAGGATTCCCCTATGCTATCATAAATAAATGTCTACAATAATGGTTCATCTTTAGAATTTTCAAATTTTCAATCTTTAAAAGATAGGCAAAGAAAGAGGAATTTTCTTACTCAAGTTTGGCTCTGAGGTATTCAATCTATAAGGTTTCAACTGTAAAATGAGATCTTGTCAAAATAAGAAAATAATCAAATGATTAAAAGCTCTGCTATTAATTGAAAACAATCAAGTAACAACTACAGAGGAAAAAGTGAGAAAACATAGACAAAAAGAATACATTATCTGTGGCCAGCGCTGTTTCTGAACAGCTAGTGTTGAAATTCTATGGAAGCATTTTTTTTATAAGCCATAAATAGGGAATACCATCTATTTATACTTCAAAAGCTCAGTTGGATCAATTTTTTTCCAAGCCGGACCAAGTTCTATGCCTCGAACTCTACTAGGCACAGTGTTTCACTTATATCATTTTCATTAGGACTGATTTGTACAAACATGAGAGTTTTTGAGTCTCCTCCTGCAAATATAATTAATCTTAGATTGTCGTAAGTTATTTCAATCAGCTCAAGATAGAGTAGCATCTGAAAAAATAAAATAAAAATCCAAACATTTAGAAAGGAAAGGTTCACACCTAATGAATGTTGTAGCAGATGTGTTAACTTGGAGTTAAACTGGTAGCTCTAGTTATTGTTCAAAAATTGAGAAAATAGGGCATAATTCATAGGGTTCTTAAAACAATTAATTGTTTTCATCCACAAACTTATCCAGTGTACTATTTGGAATAGAAGCATCAATTTATACAAGCTCAAGAGGATTGGCATTAAATGAGGACCAAGAAAAAAATATGTTAATTAAGATAATATTAAAAGGGAGAAGTGTGGCCGTTACCTTTCATCATTTAGAAGTTTGCAGGCTTTGTTTTTTTCCTCTTGCAAAACAGTAAAAATATTGACAATTAGTACATCAGTCATTTAAACTAGAATAAATGACACTAATTGTGATAAACAAGAGACCATAGATAAAATAGAAATCAACTGGTTAACAATTATTGTTTACTACAATACACAAGTACCATAAAGCCGCAATGCACAGGAATATAAAAATTTCAAGGTGGTTGTACAAATGGAAGGACAAGCCTAAGGGACTTGAAGCCTGTCTAATTAACATTTACATGCATTAAAACATAGTATAAAAGTGTGCATCTCAACTAATGTTGAAGGCTGGATATGAACAATACATATATCCTCAAGTCTAGCTATGTGTAGAATAGACTGTCATGTTTCATGATTCAACATCAGAAAGGAGATTAATCATCCAGATACCAATGTCATTTGCATACCAAAGGACATTTTATTGCAATGTCACCACACTTTCCCATACATGTCAAGAAATGGCAAATAATCAAATAAAACATCATAAATTTACATATGATCTCCCATTATACATGTGAGATCAAAAAATATGAAAAGATACGTTGCTTAGGTCTACCTTTTGAACAAATCATTTTCTAGTGGCAAAACAAGAACACAATTTTCCTTATAAACTATAGATTTGTGATACTAAACTAATATTAGTAACCATGTTGTTGGCACTTCTTAATCACCAAATAAAAAATATGTAACAGCAATGTTTAAAAAACAATTCAACAAGAGCAGCTATTTTGCAATTGCATTGTTTTAGCAATATCATCATTTAAAATCATAGGCCCCAATAATACCCTAGAGCAAAGAACAGATAAATAATAAAATGAAACATCCTCAAATATCCAAACATCGAAATATGCCTTGTTTTTAAGAAGTCTTGGCAAGGCCGGGTTGGCAAGCTCAAATATTTTTTTCAAAATATCTATTGTGTGTATCTTATAGTTGCTGCAATCCATGACAGGAAACTTCTTTCAAACATTTTGTTAAATATTTCTATGCCTTTTATATGCTTTTGCATTTTTCATACATGCCTACCAGAGCATTTAAAACTACAATGCATGACAGAAAACCTCTTTTCATTATGCTTTTATGGTCATTCATAACTTGTTCCATAGCTTTGTTATTGGCATGGATAGGAATGATGTTGGAGGTTTTAGAATTTGACTGTACAACTATCATTTTCATTTTCTTAAAATTTTTGAAAGTATTTACAACAATTCTAGTTTGTACATACCCTGCAATCATGACAATCGATGAAACCACCTTCCTTTTTGTCATTCTATCAAAAATAGTTCTCATTTTTTGTGTCTGCTTCCACACTTTGCATACATGTCTACTAGGGCAGTTGCAAGTATAATATCTAAAACAAAAATTTACTTCATTAATGCTATGATGGATAGCCATACCCTATTTGACAACTTTTATTTTAGTGCAAGCTGGGAGGATTCAACCTTCTGATTTGGGAGGGTGGAGCAACCTTCCTATCTAACCAAGTGATTTCAAAACAAAACTCCTTAAATCTCTCTACTATACATATTGAAAGATTGAGTACCCCTCTTCTCCAAACAAATAAATGTACAAGAGTAGAAGTCTAAATACAAACCCAACTGATGAGGGCCTGTTGGAAAGGCACATTGATCCGTGATGAGTAGCCAAGTATAGCCATAATATCTGAGTTTGGGACATCAATCACAACATCACAATTGATAGGAACCTCATCTTTCCTGCATCTATCCAAAAGGTATATCTTGATTGATACACTAAATGTCCAAATGCCAATAAGTTGGGCAGCAAAAAATAAATGTGCTAAAAAATAGAGGCCTTGCACTCTTGGTGTGGCAAAATGTATGATAACTAATGTCCTCCCCATCGACAACCACCACCTTTCCCCAATTCACTTCTATCATATCCAATTCACATGTCTTGGAAGGAAATACCATAGCTCTGTTACTCCTCCTAATCATATCGAGGGCCTAAATCTATGTGGATCCTGCATAACCACTAGCGTATCCTCAATTAGGAACAATAAAGAATTATATGCTCCTTCTAATTGCTCACATAGACATTCAGAATTATTAGCATGAAGCACTTTTCCTTAGATATGGAGATCAAGTGAAGTATCATCTTTGTATCAAAAGAAGTATTAAAAATATAACCTCTTTATTTAAGCCACTCCCTTAGGGTTTGGTAGTTTACTATATTTGAAATGTGAGCAATTCCCATAGCTTCGAACTAATAGATGGTCACAAGGGGCTAAAAATTCTTAAGCATGGAGGAGATGGTGATCTAATGCCTAACATGACAAGTGAAAAAATCTTGGGGAGTTGTTTGAGTTCAGACTCATCGAATACATAGACCACAAGTCCCACACCTATTATTGATTGCAACCTTCCATCAGTTATGGTTATGATGTCTCCCCTATCTTGCCCACAATATTGCAGTGTGTATAGTACTAAGTAATACTCGTGCCACTTTCGCATCACCATAGATTATGAATACTCTGCATTCTTCTCTGATAACATCTTTGTCCTCTTCATTTTCAAGAATCACAAGATAGGGTTTTTGGGGTTTATGGCTTCCAAAGCTTCCAATCGCACATTTTTTGCAAAGGCCATGTTTTCGATTCTTTTTTTTTTCTCATTTACATTAGAAATTGGTTGAAACAATGAATGGCTAGGGTTCATGTTTGAATTTTCTATGGATAGAAATTCTATCCCAATGAAGTGTAATGGTTATATTGATGTTGGTAGAAAGATATATAACAATAGATATATTATAAATGGTAAATTATGTATATATAATGTTAGGATTTATTTTTCTTTAAAATGGATATACTAGAATTCAAAAAAGTGCTATAAAAACAATTTTCTATGATAATCATGAGAAGTTCTATAAAAGAAACTCTCTATGATAATTCTAAAATGATGATATGGAAGAGTAAAAAAATAAGCATACCACTTTCATTATAAAGTTAATAATAAATTTAAAAAGAATGTTAGAAGGTACAAAATGATTCAATAATTTAAATTAGAAAGAAGAGATCTCAATGTCATTAATTAATATGTCATTTATGATTTTACCATATAAACATATGGCATTAGTACAACATATTTGTGACATTGAAGAGGACAAGCAAGGTTGTCATGGGAATCAAAATCAATTTTTATCGCAAAATTCACATTCAATCTTGTATGAGTATGAGTTTGAAATGTTATGTCACATTAAAGTTTCATTTAAATCATGTAATATTAATGCATCAAACATTGTATCACAAGTGGGAAATCAACCATGAGTTAAGATTGCTCTAACATATTCAATATATAGATGTAGAGTTCTAATTAACCTTACAATAAAGAGTAAGATCACAATCTCCAACATTCACCAATTTAAGAATACATTTAAAAATACAGGGCAAGGTTGTCATCTTAATTTTAAAAATGAATTAAAATTATCCATATTCATTATTGTGAACAATGTTCAATTTTCTAGGCAAACTTAGTCTATTGTTTGAGGCTCTTGATTAAATTAGAATAAGCATATGATTAATATTCATTAAAAGGGTTAAAGAAAAGATTTAAAAACTCTTCTTGGAACCATCAACAACATGAAAACATAAACAATGAGGATGTGTGTGTGTGTGCACATGCGTGTGCATATGTATATGTTTATATGTATATGTATATATATGTGTATATATATGTATATATGTATATATGTATATGTGCATATATACATATATACATATACATACATATATATAATTAAATACTTTCATTTTGTGTACATTATGGGTATGAACTCATAGATAATTATTTTCCCATCGTTCTATTCATAGCCTTAAGCTATGATGAAAAATTGCATTAATGAAAGGTTGTTCATTTGCCTGTGTAATTTGAATTACCTTCCTATGTTTTAATTGCAATTAATTTAGTTATTGCTTCAATGTGGAGTACCACAAAAGGTTAAATTCAATTAATGGTACAAATATGTTTCAATTAATCAATTCAAACATTGTACAAATAATTTACATATGTGACATCTCCAAACATATTTATATTTATTCAAATTTTAATTTCCATAATGCCGTGTGTGTGTGTGTGTATGTGTGTGTGTGTGTGTGTGTGTGTGTGTGTGTACATGTATATATACATATTTATGTGTGTGTGTATACATATACGTATGTATATATTTATATATATACACATATTTATGTATATATATGACATTACAAAAATTAAAATTTGAATAAATATAAATATATTTGGAGATGTCACATATGTAAATTGTTTGTATAATGTTTGAATCGATTAATTGAAACATATTTGTACCATTAATTGAATTTAACCTTTTTTGGTACTCTACATTTAAAAAATAACTAAATTAATTGTAATTAAAACATATGAGGCGGGTAATTAAAATTACATAGGCAAATGAACACCTAGAAATGAACAACCTTTCATTAATGCAATTTTTCATCATAGCTTAAGGCTATGAATAGAGTGATGGGAAAATAATAATCTATGAGTTCATACCCATAATGTAGACAAAATGAAAGAATTTAATTATTTTTTCTACCAAGATTGGTTTTATATTTTTTTTCTTTACTAAGGTAGGTTTTATATTATGTAGGGGTTAGTTTGGTAAAAGAAAAATTCATATGCCTAGGTAATGTTAAGAATAATGTGTGCATGTATACATGCACACACATTATTCTGACCATTATTAATTGGTGTCTTTTTTAGTTTATCATTAGTTGGTGTCTTGTTGAGTTTATTATTGAGTTCAATAAGTACTTTTGTGCACCAAGAAACTAAGGTGGTTGAATGGCCTACTTAGGTAAGGTTTCCATGAGGGGGCTTAAGCTCTATGCATTATGATCAAATTCAAAAGAAAAAATAATGTATGAGTAATAATCATTTGTACTTGTAAATTACAAAAAATAAGTAGCATTCATTAGAATGTATTAATTTATGATAAAAAATCTATCAATCATTCATTTAGTCATTTATTTGGGTGCCTAATTATCAGTGAGTAAATTTTTGGTCATTTATTTGATCACTATTTAGTCACTTATCTTTATATAACATTGTGATTTTACCTTAGTACCAAATTAGTAATGTATTTAATCACTTATAAATTTCTAAACATTTCTATAATTTGATCACTTTTAGTCACATAGTCATTTGTTTGCCTAAATTCTACTAGTGCTTGTTGAATTAAATACACCTATAATAAAATCAACAACACCATACCAATCTTTCCTTACATACCACACATCACATACAAGATCCCCATGCAAACCATCATCATCTTTCAAATTCATCTCAAAGACAATGTTCCATAATTCATAGAAGTTTACCTCTTTCACATCTTCATCTTCGATTTCTTTTTCCATGTCTTCACAAGGCAAGTAACGAATTCACTTGTTTGACTTCCAACCAAGGATAAGCTCTTCAAGATATATAAGTTCTTCAATATTTTCAAGGATAAGCTCTTGTAATCAAGCTCTCATGGTGTAATCTCTTGTAAGCAAGCTTGGAGGTGAAAGTTCTCTTGGTGGAAGCTCTTGGTGAAGCTCTTAGTGTAGAGACTCTTCTTGTGGAATTTCTTATTTGGAGTTCTCTCATTTGGATATTGTAATGAATTTCTTGTATTAATGGATGTTTTATGAAGAATTATCTCATCCCTTTGTCTCCATATTATTGTGATTTCATTTTGAGTTGGTAAGGGTTGGGTGGTGCAACCCTTCATCAGTGGTATTAGAGTAGGAGTTCTTGAACATGTGGATAGATCATTGAATGTGAGGTAGTTTGTATCAGGACCTTGAGTTGGGTGAAGTTTGTTAAGAAGTTATTGGTTGTGCATATAGATCACTGATTGTGAGGCAATTTTTATGAGGATCATGATTTCAGCTAAGTGTGTAGATAGATCACTGACTGTGAGGCATTTTACACAAGGTGCTTGTGTTGCACATTATTTTTCTTACGCAAACCTCATTATGGAGAAGAGAAAGAAGAAGAAGACTTTTGTTAGTGGATGGATTCTGAGGATTCCTAGACTCGAGAGAATTAGAGCAAGAAATCAAGAGGCATTGCGAGTTGCATTTTTTTATTTATAAAAGAAAGTGAATGAATTAGAAATAGAATTGTGGAAGAGAAAAGAACATCACCAAAAAAGAGATGTTGAAAATTCTTTGGATGTGGAAAAGAGAGAAGATCTTATGGAGTATCATACATGTGATACAAAAGAAGAGTAAGAGGATGAAGATGCAAATATTTGTGAACCCAAAGTTGAAGAAGATGAAAGAGAGGAGGAGGAGCCTGAAGATGACAAGATTCATGAACTTGATGTAGATCAAGATGATTTGAATATTGCAAAAATGGAGGAAGAGTATAGTGCTTTAGTTGAAGATCAAGAAAGTGAAGTAGTTACATACATTGTTGATGGCATGAAAGAGGCAAGTGAAGATGAATATGTCAAAGAGGTAAATTCTTACAAATCAGGAGATGTTGTCTTTGAGATGAATTGGAAAGATGATGATGGTTTGCACGAGTATCTTGTTAGTGATTTGTGGTATGCAAAGGAAGATTTCTATGGCATTGTTGAGATTATTACAAGTGTGTCTAATTCAACAAGATTGGAGGAGGATGCGATTTATACTTTGACATAGTTCATTGCAGAGGAGGATTTTCAGCAATAGACACTTGTTCCTACTAAATGTTGGAAATGAAGGAAGAAGGAAATATATTGGGAGCAATTACTTTTTCTAGCTAGGCATTGGAAGAAGAGAAAAAATATATTGACAGTCGCTACTTCATTTTGTGAATCCATATCCACACATTTTTTCCTACTATGGTTGTCTAATGAAGGAGCATCTTGCATCACAAAAAAAGGGGTATGATCAAAATTATTTTTAAAAGAATTGTGGAGGAGAGAGAGTAACAAAAATTAGAGGAAAAATAATAGAAAATTTTAAAAAGAGGAGAGAAAAAAGAATTTCTATTTTCAAGGTGCACAGGTGGTGTAAATAGAAAAATAAGAAAATGGTTGTCATTTCATTTATCAAGGTGTGTAGGTGGCATCTTAGAAGTTTGTGGAAAGTTCCTTAAATCATATATTTAATATTTATTGTGATCCAAAAAAGAAATTTAATTTTCTATTTGGCCCACATGGTGGTGCTTAGTTGTATTTGGGTGGAAATTTAATATTTGTTTTAAGATAGTTGTATTTACCCCTTAACCCACATTGGTTGTGTTTTTAATATCTTGGGTAGTAAGTGCCTATTTAAACAAGGCTTATGAGCATTTTTAATCAAGCTTTTCATGGATAAGCTCTTCAAGGTAATCTCTTGTAGTAAAGCTCTCATGGTGTAATCTCTTGTAAGAAAGCTTGGAGGTGAAAGTTCTCTTGGTGGAAGCTCTTGGTAAAGCTCTTAGTGTAGAGAGTCTTCTTGTGGAAGCTCTTAGTTGGAGTTCTCTCATTTGGAGAATGTTGTAATGAATTTTTTGTATTAATGGATGTTTTATGAAGCATTTTCTCATCTCTTTGTTTCCATATTATTGTGATTTCATTATGAGTTGGTAAGGGTTGAGTGGTGCACCCCTTCATCACAGTCTAATTTCAGAAATTTTCTCTCAACACAAGATTAGTTAGCATATTTTTAAGCTAAAGAAGCAAAGATCAGGGCTACACTAATCAATATCTAGTCCATGTTGAACCCTCACATGGAGGTGTTACACAAGGAACTAGCCTTTGTAGAAACATTGATAAAGAAAGCATGAAGACCTAGTTAACCTTGCTATCAAGTTAGCTATTCAAATAAAATCTCTAGAGGTAGTGTGTGACAACTAGGATGTAGCACTAAAGCTAATAATAGAGGTCCATAAATCATTTTTGGACAAACACACTATTCATGTACCACCCATGACATAAGTGTCAAAAAGGGGGAGAATGAGATAAAAGTGGAGAATTAGATGAAAGGGGAGATTGAATAAGTTTTGGGGGAGCCCAAACAAAGGAGGAGTAAGTACAAAGAAATAGAGCCAACATAGTAGCAAAATAGATCTACTCAACATGAATATTGAGATTCAAAAAAGAACAATCAACTCAAGGGGAGTTATAGAACTTTGAGGTATGATTGATAAGTCACAAGTTTTGCAAAATTTTGAAGTTTTGAGATTGTTTTTGTAAGCCAAGTACTATATGGAGATTATCTGAGTTATGCTCATAAGTTGAGGATATTCATGACCAAGTTTTTTTGCCACTCATGTCAAAGGGGGAGATTATTAATCTTAGATTAGTTTTGACATGTGAGTGACAATACTCTTAAATTATTTACAAGATAGAACTTAGTTCATGTTGCACAAGTAATATATGTCAAGCATAAGTTGTTAGATAGTATATGTCGAGTAAGATATACAATTTGTACCAAGTAACTAGTAAGTGTTGAGTCACTCAAGTAGTGAGAAGATAGTTGATGTTGGGTGATTAAAATGCCAAGTGATCAATGGATGTCGAGTCATTTAGAGGCCAAATTACAACATTAAAGATGTAGTAGATGTCAAGCATTAAAGACTTCAAGTGCTAAGTAAAACAATTCTGGACATAGTTGTTGGTAATGGCACAAACTTCTATATAAACCATCTTTGAGCCAATTTAAGGTTTTTTTTGTAATTCTAGATGATAAGGATGAATCTATATTGAGGATACCTATGTAGTATATGCAACCAATCAGTTAAAGGAATGGATTTAGCATGAATGGTGGCTAAGGAATTGTGAATCAAGTTATACATTGTAGAATTAGTTAGAGGAGAAAAAAGGAAAGGAGTTAGAGGAAAAAAGTGATACATCTGATTAGAGAGGATCAAGTACACACTAGGAAAGAGGTGATCTATTATCTAGCAGCAGAGTGCTAATCACAAGATCATTGCTGAGACATTCTAGCAGGTGAATTAGTTAAATATCTTAACAGAGTAGTCCTAATAGGGTGTTGTAAATCATTTAACAAGGTGCTTACTTCATTGTAAGTTTTAAGTCCTTTAATCAGGCACAATTCTAATAAGGTGTTGAAATCCTTTAACAAGGTAAGATCTAAAGATCTTGTAAGCCTTTAACTAAGTAGACCTTTCATAGGGTAGATCATAGTTTATGATCAAACATTGTAACCTTCATTGGATACACTTTACAACTATAGTAGTGAAGATTTGTGGGTGTCATCCCCACCCTAGTTTTGCCTTCTCATTGGAGGGTTTCTAGGTAACAAAATATCTTGTGTCATATATGTGTTGAATGTTATTTTCTTTCATACTATGGATGAATATGTTTATCTAGCTATTTTAGTTTACATGCAAATGGTGTGATGGATGTGTGGTGAATCATTTTATGGTTAAATTGGTGAATCACTAGTTTACATCATCATCAAATTCTTTATGATTTTTTAGTAATATGCATTTGAAAATTATTTTTTTGTTAAAAATATCTATTTTAGTGAGCTCACTTTAGAAGAGTGAAATTGGTAGCACGTTATTGGTGGTATTTCCCAAATTGGGTTTCCACATTAAATCTTGGTGTCATGGTTGTGTGAATGTTATTTGAGATGTTTTACTGCTTAATGTTTCACATTCTACAAGTAGGCTACTATTGGGATAGATAATTGCATGTTTATGTTATTGATAAGCTATTATAGAGATTGAGTGGACTAATGAATAAATATGAGTTGTTGAAAGTGGTTAAAAGTTTATTTGGAACATCTAGACATAAGGATAACTAATTCATCCTTCCCTCCTTGCTATTCTAAACCATTCTAATAGTCTTCAATATGTAATCTGTTAGTGTTTGAAAAAGTTACCCATTTCCAATTACCCTGATGAGAACAAGATGCATCTAGGGGCAGCTAACTCCCATTATCAACACATCCATTCAGACACCAGGCCAACTATAAGGATATACTCCTTCTACACTTCAGGCTCTGCAAAACCTAAGTGGGTGAACCTCTAGATTCCTTATATGGTACCAGTTGTCAAAGCATACACTGAATCTAATACAAAGCAGATAGAAACCCTTATTTCTCCTAATAACTTATGAAATAACGTATATCTGCAGTAGCTAAATGCAAAAAAATGAAATTCATAAGCTGAGTGAGGGCATTCTGTTTATAGCTCTTCAACATGAAAGGGAAATTCATTTGATTAAAGATGTTGATTCAACAAAACCTAAAAAATGCAACAGTATAACCAGTGATCCTATAAATGATCAGTGCCTAATCCATTGGGCAATTCCATGAATTTAAAACATACATCTGTGACATCAGGGCGTATCTTATATACCCAGACATTAGATCTATCCAACCACCTTGTGATTCAGACATCAGTGTTCATTCAGGTCTCATTCTCACAAAATATCCTTCTCAAACAACCAATAACCTTGTTTAAACATATTGAGCATTTACTTGGCCCTTTGGTCCAACAGCAAAATACATCAAACATACAACCTGAAAGGGATGCAAATGGGTCTCAAATCTTTGTTCCAAAACCACATAAGACTTACAGATTGTTGAGACAGGAGACAAGAACCAGAACAAAATTAGTGAAATTATTGCTCATATGTATTCATTTCCTTGAAACTATACATTCAGATGCATAAGATTAAAACATGAAACAACCTAATATCTCAGAACTATCTATATTATCTCTACAATGCTATTCACATGAGAGTTCTGCTGAAGAAAATGGTGTCACAGTCATGGAAACATGTCAAAATACTGGAACCAATGGTCTCATAGTGCAAAAACTGAGATCCCAAATGGTATCACAGCAATGAACTTTTTTCTTCCCAGAAACTGGAACCAACTGGTTTCTCAGTGACAAAAACTGGAACCACACAAAGTGAAGAAAGAAAGAAAGATATAGCAAGAAATGAATTCCTGGATCTGATATGCAATTGCCAGGTGTCCACTTGAAATTTAATCCTCTGTAACTAAAAAACCTCTTTCTTCCCTCTCTCTATCAACTGGCAGATCAAATCTTCATCATTATACCTCTCAAAGGCATCAAAATATCTGAAAAAGTAATGATGAAAAGATGCAAATGATTCTTAATGCATTCACGGTAAGAAGTGAAAAACTAGTTACAATGTGATTTCAAGAAGCCAAGGAAACAACCTCAAATTGATTTTCTTCACCTTAAGATTGCAACTAACCGCTAAAACCATCCTCTAACCAATCTTAATTATCACTGAAGAACTCAGCCTGTTCTGTCGCCAATGCCTCTGATTTCACAAATTGTCCTATAAATTGAACCAAGAAGCACCTGTGCAAAAACAAACTCCAGATTTGGAAAGTTTAGTTTCTCCCGATTCCAACGGTATATTGGAGTGCCTAATTCGGTTAAAAATTTCCCCAGATATGGCCGTTTGAAAATTAGGCCTCTGTTTATATCTCTATGACAATATTTCACAAATATATGAACTTTCAAAAGTTCAAACTATATCAGAAGTTCAAACTTTATTTTAAAAAAAAGTCCATGTCAGTTTCTTGGCAAAATAATTTTAAAATGAAAATTTTAAAATCATTTTATTTTTTTAGCCTCTTTAATTTCGGGTCAACTCCAGGTTTGACCAATGCCACATGTCACTTTCTGATTGGCTGTTGACTCTTGCCGGATTCCTGAGTTTTTCGACGACCTCGGTATGTCGCTAGCCAGATTTTTCAAGATTTTCTGGCAAGCGACATAGCGACCTGCCGGATTTTTGACTTTTCCAGCCGCCTATAAGCTGCTGACATCATCATTTGGGCATGCATTTTCTTTCAAAATTTACTTCACTCCTTCTAGCTGACTGGGACCCACGTGCACCTACCTTGCCTTTTCAAAATGCTTTGTCTTGTTGACACTATATGTTTGGGTGCAAAAGCATAGAAAGACTAAAAATACTTCCCACTTGGTCAATGTGGGATAATGTTCTTCAATGGTTCTTGCTCTTTGTGTTTGCTGTGATTGCTAAATGCATGAGTTTTCTTATTCCAAACGTGAAGCTCCATCTTGCTGGTCGTTTTTGCTATGAATCTACAGACTTTTCATTGTAATGGTCATTTCTTATGCACATGGTCATTTAAAATGCTGCTACTCCCTTCAAAAACGTGGTTGCACCTTTAGAGAAGCCATGGGCTTGAAAAATGGGGGTTCTTTGCTTCCTTTTTTATGCACATATGGTCTTTTATTGATTGCTTGCTGCAAAAACGTGAATCACTTGCTGCCTTGAGCTTTGTTTCACCAACAAATTTGTTCATTTCTCTAAAAAACGTGGATGCTTCTTCCTCTGTGGATGTTTGCTGCTGTCCTCTTTGTTTTCTCCAGACATGGAGCACATCTTCTATGTTGAAAACTACCTCTCAGCTGCAACTTTCAAATTGAGACTACAATGTGGGAGAGAGCAACCTTTATGCAATCTTTTTCTTAATTCAATGTGCAAACTCACAACAAAAAGCTTCATTGTGCTCGTGGATTTTAATTGATGTGGAAATTTCTTGATTAATACTATCTTTTGAAATTGCCGGCAAATCAACATCATATTGTGATCCTCTAAACCTCTTTAATGGAACACTTTCCAAATTCTCTCTTTCTTGAATCTTCACATGCTCCTTGTATTTTGCTTTTAAGAAACCATTTCCACCATTTACTTTGTCATAAGATTGAATCATATGTATAATGATCATCAATTCATTATTTTAAACTCACTTTTAATCAATTATACAAATTGTGAATTAGTGTCTGGAGGCCTGCCGGTTGTAATTAAAACTTGATCCAATCAAGTTACCAAGCCACAAAAATCGGCATGAGTGTTCAATCCTGCATACTCTATCACACTGCAAATTTTCAACCCATGATGGATTCTCAGTCAAGAGATTTTAATTGCCGAACATCCATACTTCAATTACTCTGCAGGCAAACAATGTTAAAAAACATAAACTGGGCTCGGGTTCGGCATTATAAACTGGGTTATTGATCACTTGGGGTTTTGAAAACTAGGATATAAGTTCTTTGCCATGAAGAGAATATAATTCCATGTTTTGGGCTCATGAAGAATCACAGGGCACATTTGGCGAATTTCCGAAAACAGGCACTTGGAAATTTTAACTGGCAAATGTGTCAAAAAAGTGATTTTTGGCAAATGTACGGACATAAGAAAGTATGCAAATGGATTCATCATGACTTAAGAACTGGCATACTTCAAGGATTTCTAGGACACAACACAATGGTACAATCCATTTAGGCTAGCCAATCACACGATCAAAGTTATAACATGCCGAACAGGGGTACGGATCAATCTGGATACCGTAGCCATAACAAAACAATGCAAACTAGGTTTTTGATCATGTTAGCAAACTGATCAAATGGATTCGACATGATCTCAAAATTGGAACATATGAAGTGTCTTACCCCTAGAACACAATGCAAAAAGGATTTTTTCATTTGGGTCAACTGGGTCAAAGATATGATTGGTCGAACAGGGCTTCCCAGAATTGTGATCAACTAGTTAAATGCACAAAATAGTAAATGACCAACTTTGCAAGGTGCAAAACCTAGTCAAACGGATTCGAAAAGACTTGAAAATTGAAACATAGGTTCTTTATTATACACACTAAACATCCCCAAAGTGACTAGTCATGACACAATCCTGGGTAAAAGATATTCAGATGCAAACTGGGCCTCTGATCGCTATTTGACACTTGGTAGAATTGCAAATTTTGACACTAGCTCAAAATGGGACTTCACAGAATGATTCGGGATGGCAAAATAACATTGTGGATCATATGCATATGTCAAATGAAAGGTGTTAAGCCACTCAAACACCATCTAGGCCTCAAGCTACCAACTGACCACATGCATAAAAGGCACTTTAGGACATGATTTTCCAAAATTTTCAAAATGTGACTAAAAATGGAGCATGCAATTTTCAGTCCCAACATAATCTAAGGAGAAAATTGCTGATATTGTTAGAAATAGGGATTATTGAGATGGTGGGGGGGTTGAATCAGTAATCTAGAAACTTTAGTCACCAATTGGATACTATTACTTACATTAAACCATGCATAATAAAGCAATAAAGTAATGCTGAATAGTAACAATAGCAATGCATAAAGATAATTGATAACACCATATTTTGTTAACTAGGGAAACCCTGGCCAAGGGAAAACCTCAGTTGGGATTATACCCACTAAATAATATATAGTTATATAAGTTCCTTGTTAGACTATGGACCCTATTAGGAGTCAATGGGAAAATTTAGTATAAGTAGTCCCTATTAGGAGACTTTGAATCCTTGTTAGGATATTCCAACCCTATTAGGAGTTGTGGTATCATGTATGCAAGAAGAGCCCATTGCCCAACCATGCAATTTCAACTACAAGAAGAGCTCACTACTCAAACAAGCACTTCATTTCCTCATAATATCAAGATAGCACACTTCTTATCACAAAAAGTCTTTTGCATAAATACCATGCATTTATATAAATTATTGCTATGTCAGCTAGGACCATAATTCACTTTTCCACGGCCCTAATTGGACAAGTAATTATTTTGTTTTCTTTCCTTCAATTCTACTGTCCTGCACCATCAAAACATGATTATATCTATTCTGTATGGTCTATACAAACTTTTGAGGTTATACACATCATCATCAACATGTATACTATCTCCATGTAACTTTTCTTGTCATAATATGATGTCTGCAACATGTTATAAACAAAACAATACATTGTTGTAAATAGAATCTATATTTAGACAATTTTTTGATTGCCAAACACTAAGTATCTTTATTTTTGAGATTTCCTATCAAAATATACATCATGTGTTTCCATTAATGAAAAAAAGTACATATCACAATTAGCCAATTGTCAATAATCTCCTCCTTTGGCATTGATGGCAACAAAAAATGGAAATTGGCTAAGAGACAAAACTTAACTATCAAAATAAAGATTCTATCTATTATAACTTGTTCAACTTTACATATGTGCTCCCCCTTACAATATACTTTATACTTTTACAATCTTCACATGTATTTCTCCCAACAATCTTTCCTTTTTTCATGTATACATTTTTCACATCTCTCCCCCCCCCCCCCTCCCCTTTGACATCAATGACAAAGGTCAAGATTCTATCCAACAACTATCAAAACTATTGTCCTTCCTTATGTTGATATTATCTTCATACAATAATAAAAAATGATCTTCAAATTGTCTATACCTTTGTTCAATGTTTCTTTGGTAGAATTAGCTAATGTGAGAATTGCAAATAAAACATATGATGCAATCTCAACTACATTGATATCTGAATACAAAAAGTTTTTATATGTGTCCTTAGCCTTGACACATTCCTCTAGTTGCTCCTAAACAAAAGATAACTTTAGAGAAATAGATTCTCTAAAATTAGATGTTTTCTTCAAAATCCACTCTTTCCAGAGTTCTAGTTTCCTAATTTCACTGTGAACACTGGCAACTTGACTCTCAAAATCATCAAGTTTGCTAAATGGATGCTAGATCTAGCTAGATAGAGCCTCTAACTCACTCATCTTAGTCTGTCACTAATTGTCCAAATCTCTAGTCAATTTTTATGATAAGGTACACTTAACATAAAAGGCTTTCCCTTCCTACTAACATTTCTAAAGTCTTTTATGCATGTATCAAAATTGACTAAGTCATTCTTGATATTCTAGTAGATGTTGCTAAGCAAGTTAGCATCATGGGAAATTTGAGCTTTCACCTCTGCAACATTTAGCAAATTAGTAAACTCTTTATCAAAGGATATTAGCACTGCATGTGCTCTCTATTCAGGGTTTGACTTAGTATGTTGTACTATCAAAGTACTGTGTAGTCTATCAATTACTTCCATTAATGATCTCTACAAACTTTTCACCATTTTATTCTTTTGTAAAATTTTAGATAAGAATGAAATCAGACCAGTCTGATAATCATCATTAGTAGCTAAACTAGCAAGAGAGAGCAGAGTAGATGAACTAGATGGTTTAGTCTCATCCTCCCTCTATTTCTTTGTTGCTTATTGTGCTCTTTTCTCTTCTTTTTCTCTCTTCTCTTCTAATCTGTTCCTCTCTTCTTCCTCAATTTTCTTTTTCTTCTCTTCTTCTACAATCTTTCTTTTTTCTTCATCTTCCTTTCTTTTCCTTTCTCCCTCAAGCATTTGCTTCTTAGCTTCCTCTATCTTCTACTTTTCTTGTTCTAGTAACCTCTTCTCTTCCTTTATTTGTTTCAACTTTTCCTTAATATCTTTAGTATTAGGTACATTTGGTTTGAAACTACCAAATGGATTGGTATCATCAATGTTAAGAGTAACATTGGTTTGATAAATCTTCATGGTGTCACCACTTACTAATACTTCCAAGGTTCTAGGAGTTGGAGGAGATGCTGCCTTTGACACTAACATCATCTTATTGATAGTTGTTGTAGTCTCCTTTCTCAACTTCCTTCTCACCAACCATAAATAAGAATGACCTCAACTTATTCCTCAAATACGGTGTGAGGTTATTCAAAAATCTCTTAATTTCATCTTCATCATTAGTCTTGTAGATAATCCTTAACATAGACTTCCAAAGTTCAAGGTCTTCTTCCCTTACAAGAGTCTTCTTATCTATAAGTCTCTCATAGACTTTCTGGTTCACTACTCCATTGATATGTTTCATACTAAGATCATTTTCTATAATATATCTCATAGTAGATATATCAATCTGATCCTTCTCAAAATTATTGTATAAGTCATAAATTTTTTTCATCTGAACAAAGTTCCCCTTATTAGAAATTGTTGTGTTAATCTTATCAATGTTCGGCTTCCAAGGTTGCCAAGATTTTCTTATTGCTCTCTTAGGTGGAGTCACCTTTTCATCTTATTTTCTTTCCTATTCCTCCTTTGCCTCATTTCTTCACTCAATTATCAATAATGTTTTTTGCCTCTTACCAAGTCCTATGGCCATCTGTTTGATTCTCTTTGCCTTTGAAGATACCACTTCAACAAATCTTTCTAATTTTCTTTTTTGCTCATGGGGCTAAACATTAGATATTTCCACATATGGTATGCTCTACTCTGAAGATGTCTCAACAACTAAAATTGATAAGGGTTGTATGTTTAGTACACCTTTCTTCAATGCCTATCTCACTACCTCAAATTCACTCTCTAACATTCTAGCCTTAGATAGTGTCTTCTTCATGATTGACTCAACCTTCTTGTGTGATGCCTTCTCTAAGGTTTCTTGATGAGCATGCTAAGTAATCTCATCATAGGTACCAAATATATATATTTCTTTTTCTTTCTCTAAATTAGACAACAATTCAATGTAGCTAACTGCAACATCATCACTCAACTCATAGCTCAACGGATCTAAAAATGTCTCTCGAGGTTCTACTACTTGAATATAAGTATGATCTATATCAACCAATATACATATATCCTCCTTGAATCTATCCATAATTTTTGGTGAAATCCTAAATTTTTGTTTCATCTAATCATAAAAGGTCCTCATGATTAATTTTTTGCTATCCAATATCTTATCTATAGGGTGCCTTCTACATACCTCTGTGATCTTCTCCATAGTGCATCTATCACTACTCATTATATCTGTTACTAATAAGTAAGGAAATCTCTTCAATACATGGAAGAATATGTGATTTATTAATGATTGGAACCTAAATAGACCATTCTTTGTTCTCTTAATCTTTTCCAAGTCTTTCAAGAGTTGCATCCTCAGTATTTCACTTAGATTTACCTACTCTTTCTCTACACATATCTTGTAAGTTGCAAATATAAATCTAGCTGAGAGTTCATCTATCTTAGAACTTGTACAAACTAAATAAGAAATAATTCTACTAAGAAATCTCACATCATCCTACTTGATGGAGCTGATTACCATAGGCTTCCCATTGTATACTAACTTAGTATAACTTTCCACTTTATTCTTTACCAATTTCTCACCTATGGGTACACTACCTTCTTTGTTAAGACCAATTACCTCATTTATAAGGTCGGCTGATATGTCTACTACATTATCTTACATGTACAACTTTTCATCATGTATCCTACTCAATATGATTTGAGCCCATTAATTTGTATCTAGCTCATGGTAGAAATGATATTTAAACAAGTCTAATTCTTTTAAGTCTTCAAATCTAGGCTTCATAGTCACATCAAGGTTAAAGACTAGTTCCATATCCTTGTTCATATATTCACTGCCAATTGATTCAAACTTTGAATTCAAATAACATTCTCTGTCTTCTAGATAAACTATATTGTTTAGAGTGATAGACAACATAGAGTTAGGATTTCCTTCATTAGGTGTTATAGAAACTATTTTAAACTTAGGTCTATCTTCATTCTCAACACTGTGTACTACTGACATATCCATGATCTTTATCAACCAATATCTTTTCCTAAACAAATTTTGTAGAAAAATGAAAAATACCTCTTTCCAAAAATAGGGTTTACTTCGAAATCACTTTAAAAAGTCACTTTAGAATGCTCTTCACTTCAAATGTGTTTTCAATGAAGTAAAGTCAATTCTATACTCCTTTTATCCCTCAACTTTAACTTGCATTAATTGCATACTTTCATAAATATGAAAAAGTTATTACTTACATTCTACAATCAATTAACTTCTCAAGATCATCTATCCAATCTTTGGATGTCATTCGAGGTTTACAAATATCCTTCCATTATGACAAATATCCTCAAAACTTCACATCACAAAATTTTCTATAAAAAATTACTTTTCATCTTCTATTATAGAATCAATTCTTATTGTAGTAACATTAACTCTAAATTCTAACATAACATTTCTAGATGAGCTCCAAATTACAAGCAACCTTAGATACTGTCTAAACATAACTGAATACACCTTTTTCCAACTTTTCTACCTCTAATTTAGTCTCTGAATAAAGTTCTCAAATATTGATGCTGTGAACAAGCTTAATTCAACTTAATTGAATCAAACTTAATGAGTAACTTTGATCTTCCTTTCTCATCATCATCTAAATTTTCTTTTGAGATGTCTATACCTTTCATAAATGCATCATTTATTTCTTCTTGAAGTTCACTTACAATGTTTCTTTGTTCTTCATTGTCTTTGCTAGTTCTAGAGTTCCTTTCATGGTTCCTTCTATCATTTCTTCTATTCCCAAAGTTTCTTCCATTGTTTCTTCTATCTCCAAAGTTTTTGTCCATTCTACAATACTTCATTATGTGTCCAAAGTTGTTGCATAATTGACATATAGGTGCTATTCTTCTTGGATTCTACTAGTTATCAGGTGCATGACAATTTAGAGCAACATGTCCTAAGTTGTTACACTTATAACACACGATCTATCTTCTATCTTCATAAGATCTTCCTTCTCTTGATGTCTTTTTGTTAGATCTTCTTCTATCTACAAGGTTAGCATATCTAAACATTCTACTATTTCTCCTATCATTATCATACTTAGGTTTCCTACAATCAATTTCATTATGACTCATACCATGACAATTATGACAATAAAAGTCCTTAACATGATTGAATGACTTATTAGTACAATCTCTTTTTATATGACCTATTTCATTACATAAAAAACACTTACCTCTAAATTCGTACCTAGTTTCCTTAGGAGTTTCCACATGCTTAGGTTCATCCAAGATTTCAACTTCCTTATTTTTCTTAGCTTCTTTAGGTTTCTTAGAAGATTGACTGGATTCAATCTTGTCATCATATTTCTCTTTTTCTTTTGGATCTGATCTAATCTCAAGATTCTTCATAAACATGTTAATTAGATATGCAAGACTAGTCTTTTCATAAGAAGGTCTCTATATAGACATTGAATCATCAAAATTTTCTCTACTAGAATAAAGTTTCTCAAGTTGATGTTTACACTATGTCAATTCACCTTTCACAATAGTATTTTACTTAAGGAGTTCTTCATGTTCTTATTTCAATGTTTCAAGTTTAGATGTTTTCTTTGTCAAACTTTCTCTTAGATCTACATTTTTAGTCTTAAATTAGATTCAATTTTGCTAGGATCATTTCTTTGAGTTGACTTTAGATTTTTAATTTTCAATTCATGCTTCAAGATCTTGTATTATATCTTTAACTTTGAATAGTCATCATCAATAGTTCTAGATTCAGTAGATTCAACTTTGGATTTTAGATGTTCAATCTTTTCATTCAATTAACCAATGTATACTTTGGAATTTTCATATCTATCCTTTAGCTTATCTCTTTCTTCAATAAGGGGATCAATTTGTTCAAGAGCTTCTTCAAGGTTCTTCTTCGACTATTCCATATCCATAGGGATCTTACTAAAGTTGTTAAGCCTCTTCAAAGTAATTGTGCTCTGATACCAATTGTTAGAAATAGGGATTACTGTGGAGAGGGGGGGCAGGGGGGGAATCAATAATCTAAAAACTTTAGTTACCAACTAGATATTATTACGTACTTTAAACCATGCATAACAAAGAAATAAAGTAATGATGAGCAATACGAGGAAGAAAGCCTTGCAAGTTGTTGCCACTTCCATTCAGAACACTACTATGATTAGGAGGGAGGCTATCAAGATGATTATAGAACTACAATAGAAGCTTTGGGTCTTCTGTGTTTTTTTTGTTTATGTATAGGTCCTTTATCTGGTCTATTTTTTTGGTTATGGTTTCTGGTTTTGGTCCTATTTTTTGGTAAAACTTTGTTTCAGGTTCCAGGTCCTTGTAAAACCTGGATACTTTTATTGAGCTTTGCTAGTGGTTTTAGGTCCCTGTAAAACCTAATTTTCTTTCTGCTTTTCAATAGGTTTCAGGACTGTTCCTGGTGGTCTTAAATGCCTATCTTTCTTGTTTTTGTTAAATATTTTTGGGGCCCCTTCAAAACCTACTTTTACCGTAATCTAAAACAATAACAATGCACAAAGATAACTAATAAAACCATATTTTGTTAACTAGGGAAACCCTAGCCAAGGGAAAACCCTAGTGGGGATGATACCCAATAGATAATATACTCATATATAAGTTCATCATTAGAGGATGGACCCTATTAGGAGTCAATGAGAAAATTTAGTATAAGTAGTCCCTATTAGGAGACTTTGAATCCCTATTAGGAGATTCCAACCTTTTTACGAGTTGTGGTATAGTGTATGCAAGAAGAGCCCACTGCCCAACCATGCAATTTCAACTACAAGAAGAGCTCACTTTTGTAACAAGTAATTTACTATTATTTTTCTTCCTTATCTAATCTCTCATCTTCAACTCAATCTTAGATCACCAGATAGCTCATACAAAACTTTGCATATACTGCTTTCACAAAAGTTTACTTACTTCACATAACTTCACAAGCACATACAAGCACTTCATTCCTCATAATATCAATATAGCACACTTCTTATCACAATAAGTCTTTTGCAAAAATACCATTCCTTTATATAAATTACTGCTAGGCCAGCTAGGACCAAAATTCACTTTTCCAAGTTAAAGTAAACATCTAGGATGTTAGCCCTAACTGGACAGGTAATTGTTTTGTAAACAAAACAACTCTTTCTTTCAATTCCATTATCCTACATCATTAAAATATGATTATATCTATTCCATATAGTCCATACAATTTTTTGAGGTTATACATGTCATCATCAACATGTATACTATTTCCATGTAACTTCACTTGTCATAATATGATGTCTGCAACATGTTATAAACAAAACAATAGATTGTTGTAAATAGATTCTATACTTAGACAATTTTCTAATTACCAAACACTAAGTATCTTTATTTTCAAGGTTTTCTATCAAAATGTACATCATGTGTTGCCATCTATGATAAAAATTACATATCATAATTAGCCAATTGTCAATAGATATATCTACCAAGCTATTTCCTAATGATGCTTTTGAGTATTTAAGAGGTAAATTAGGGGTCTTGGCCCTATCTAAAATTCACTAGGTGAAGCTATAAACAATTTTCTAACTACCAAACACTAAGTATCTTTATTTTCAAGGTTTTCTATCAACATGTACATCTTGTGTTGCCATTTATGACAAAAATTACATATCATAATTAGCTAATTGTTAACAGATATATCTACCAAGCTATTGCCTAAGGATGCTTTTGAGTATCTAAGAGGTAAATTGGGGGTCTTGGCCCTATCTAAAATTCACTAGGTGAAGTTACATGCTGCATCAATTCATGGATGTATTGAAATATTTTGAGTTGATGCAAAAGTGTTCACACTTTAGGAGTATTTCTGAAGTCGTGAAGTTAACTATAATAAATTTGATGTAATCTGTACATATAAAGTATAAAAAGTAACTACAAAGGTTTTATAATTTTCATAATGAAATTTATGATGACCTTTGGCACTTTTGTCAAAAGGGGAAAATGTGTTGAATAGAGAGAAGATATTGAATGAGCGAAGTATAAAAATGAACCTAAGATCAAAGATCATAAGAAAAGGGGGAGTAATGTTGAAATCAGTTTAAGTTTTATTGTTGGTAGCAATAAAAATTGAGTATCTATTTGAAGAACCTAAATTAAAAAGTTGCACTATTGACAATGCATACAATTGATGTTTATCTTATGTAATGTTTTGTAATGTAAAATCTTATGTTATGTGTTGCCACAAATACCAAAGGGGGAGATTTTTTAGCCCCACTTGATATTTTAATTGATAATGGGATATTTTTAGGTGATGATACTATTAATTTATGTAAAAGAGTCATATAAGTCATTATATTGTCATTTATGTCAAAGTCTTAATTGGCTAGACATTATGCTAACTCAGGAAAGTACCATATCATTTGATTAATGATGAGGATTTGGTTGATGAAGAGGATTTGAAGAAAGTATGATGAAGTTTGAGTTGATATGTAAGCTATTCAATGGGTACTTGAATGAGTTGGAAAATTATTATGTAATATTGGTTTGATTATTTTACAATCAAGTATTGTTGATAAGTATTGAAGATCACGAGCTTAATCAAGTCACAAGGTTAATGAAGGACAGCTATATTCACTGAGTGACTATAGTATTGCTCAAGTGATAGAAAAGAGGATGAAGAACACAATGTTGCCCAAGAAAGTTAGTACTAATCTTTCTCAAGTAAATGTAATGTTTATTGAGTGACAACCATATGAACAAGTTTGAGAAATTGGAATTCGAGGCCAACTTTTGATGGAAATTTGAAAAATTTCATACCTAAATCTAACGAACAAAAAAAAAAAAACACACCATTTTTTCAAAGATTTATATTACTATAGGTTAACTAACCTCTCTAACTAAGTTGAACTATATTATGTTAACATTAAAGTTTACTAACTTGTGTAGGTTGACATCTCAAGTTGATTGTTCAAGCTAATCTTGTTTTATTTCTAGTTTCCTATTGTTGAAGTTGTAATAGTTACTAGTCCTAGTTTGATGTCCTAAGTTCACTAAAAGAAATTTTACTAGTTGGAATGATGCTATCTAATTATCTCCACAATGTTTCATATACCATGTTCTAGTGGAAACTTATTTTAATATGTCCGACAATAGCTTTTACTAATTTAATCCATTTTTTCAATTACAAAGATAATTACTTGACACTTGGTTTGTGATTGTACCCTAGTATTCAATACATTACTTTTGTGTTTTCAAATTTCATCTCTATTTTATTTATTTCATATTTTATTTAACCACATAGGTCTATTGCGAGAGTCAAAGTTTAGAAGAATCTAACAAAGAAAATTGAAGAAGGATAAGGACTGACACAAAGTTTTACGTAAAGTTATACTTTCTATGTGTTTAAATTTATTTCATGAAGGAATTAAATTGTAAACCTATGATCAACAACTTTGATTAAGTGAAAAATATGGAAGGATTTGGAAGCATTGAGAAATCTATTTAAGGAGGAGAAAATGATAGTTTTAGGTTGTTGGTTTGAAGTGGCTAATAATTTTGAAGAGTTAACGAAGCTGAAAGAGTTATGATTGAATGCTATTGTGAAGAGTGAAGTTATTGAAGGAGAAGTAAGAAATATTGAGCTAAGTAAATAGAGAAGACCAGAGAGGAGAGAAGAGAAGAAGTTTGTGGAAGACAAAATAAACCAAGTGAGTAAAAGATAGAGAAAGAACAAGAACAAAATCTGAACAAGAAAAGGTATATGTTATTCTCAATAGATCACTTTATAGCACTATTGTTTATCCATTGTAGTAGAAAATCTTGGAAGTACCAAGTGGATATAACAGGTCTATGAAATCCTATATGGTAACACCAATTAGTGGTGTTTGTAAGTCCTTTAAATCAAGCCACTCTTTTTGATCCTAGACATGGAGTGATAAGGTCTAGATGATCTTTTGGTGAAATACTCTAACAATGTCACTTTAAGTGTATGTAAACATTTAACAAGGTAGCCTCCTAATAGAGATCAGTTAAGAATAGTGGGATGTTTAGGTTGCTAGTCCCATGTGGTTTACATTAATAGGGTTTCCACAATAAATATTGGTGTCAAAATTTTGTGAATGTTAATTGTGTTGCAAGTTGATTTACATGTTTTAACAATTTACTGTAACTTGCTAATAACTAGATACCACTAGGTAATAACTAGAAATTTATTGATAGTCGATAATGCAAGGAACAATTTGATAATAATTTGAAAATGAGTTGATGTAAGAGTTAAATTTTTATGTTGGATATGTTTAGCCAATGATAAGATGTATTGAATTCTTTGTTGTTAATGTTTATATTTCTTTGGTTGTGATGAGAAGTTTGAAGGGACTATGAGATAACTAGACATAACTAATTCACTACCCCTCTTAGTTATCTAACAAATATTTTAAGTCTTTGTAATGCTACATCTTAGTCATCACCATTTTTTGGTCCAATACACCATTTTGACTCCTTAAGTCCAACAATTTTAGTTTCATTTCATTTCTTTAGTAATTAGCATAGAAACCTTATGGGTAACACCTACCAAGATTTTCCTTAACAAGATCAGTTTGAGGGAAAACCCAAAGTGGGTAAGAGGTACTTTTATCATAGTATTCCAACATACTTTAAAATAAAATAGATTCATCCTTAATGGGCTGAAGGAAAAAAAGCATGTAGTGTCCTTCCTCTAGTAGTCCTCATAGATTGTGCAAAATCTCCTTGGCATTGGTGGAAAGCTCTCATATGAGAGGTAAACAAAGTCTCTTTGAACATAAATCCTTATTAGAACCTAGTTTATTAGAAGCCACCCTTTTGCAACCATGCTTAACCAAAATTGATCTTAGGTGGATTTCTTAGAATCTCCTCTTGCACAAGACTTTTCAAAACATTCTCGAACACACATTCAATGGTCATCTCTTAGGAATATTGATTGAAATGAGTGTTTTGCTTGTTTATTTTGTTATGAAATTCAAAATTTCAATTTGTAAGTGTCATCAAACAACCTTAAAATTATATTTAAAGTTTTCCATCAAGGATCCCAAGTCCTTAGAAACAAGAGATTATAAAAAAAACATCAACATGTCTAAATCATAGAGACAACTCTTTCTCTATTAGACTTCAATTCAAAAAAAATACTTAAATCTAGGAATTATTAAAATAAAAATTTAACTCAAACTTCAATTAATTTAAATCAATAGAGATATGTTTCTTGCATACCCTTTTGGTTAGAGACCACTCATACAATATTAAACAAGTAAAAACCCAATGACATGTACTCTTATGGAAAGGAACAATAACTTAACTACTACAATGGCATAGGCCCTTTTTAATATTTAGAAAATCTTTCTAAGATGACACAATAATAATAGAAGACTAGTATTCTCATGTAACAAATGCAAGACATGTGAACTAAGATAGACAATCTTAAAATTGAAAGGAACCAAAGTATTACACCATGAAGGACTTAAATCTTTATCCTATTAATAAATCAATTAACAACTTTGAATCAAATCACATGTCAATAAAAATTCTCATATTTCCTCTAATCCACCATCAAGTATTCTTGAAATAAGCATAATTGAAAATATTTCATCCTTTGAACATCAAAAAAATGTGATCAATAAGAAAATTGTTGCACCACATTTTTAGTCAACCAATACTTTACTATATGAAAATATAAACATGGTATCATGAATAAGATCACACAACAAAAGAAAAATCTAATGTACTCCTTTCTATCAACTAAATAAAAAATTAATTTATAATCATCATCTTCTTATTCAAAAAAACCATCTACCCATGTCTAGCAATGACACAATCCAAAGCAATCACACCAATAAAACATATACCTCCCATGATGTGTAGAAGTTGATGAAAGACAACTTCATAGCTTGCTAAGATCACCTGCATGCAAATAACCTACTAAAGAGAAACCAAAGAAGGAAAGATAGGGCTTGGAGAATCTCAATGGTGTAAGAGAAATTATATTGCAACAATGAAAAATGAAATTGTTGTACAAAAATACAATGGGAGAGCCTGTTTATAAAGGCCTCTAGAAAGCTTCTAGAACAAGCTAGAAAGTGCTAGGAGATAAGTGTGACAACTAAGCATACATTCACAAAAGGTGGATTATCCTCCATGTAGGTGAGAAGATAAGTATGAATAGGTAGAAAAAAACTCCTGTGTTTTCAACAACTCCTAGATGACAACTAATAACTAAATGCATTTATCTAAGTAAACTTAAGTAAAGTGTAAATAATAATTATTTACTCTAACACCCCCCCTTAAGTGCAACTTAGGGGAATGCACTTAAGCTTACAATAGCTAAGATGAAATGTAGAATGGGTCTCAGCAACAAGGCCATGTTAGGTACCCTGGTACAAATGTAATGCAATCTCTGTAAACAGAAGAAAACACGGTGAGAAAAACCCCTCTCCAAAAAGAGATAGCTAAAAACCTAGTGAAGGACTAAAGAATCCTCTAACTAGAGGAATGTCCTAGAAAATAGGAACAAAGAGAAGGTCATGAAGAACATCATTGAATGAAGAAGTCACAAATTTTTCCAAAAGGAAACTGCTGATGTGAAGAACCTCCATACAAATAGAAGGCTACGAACAAGAGAATGTCTATATGGTAGATGATCCATCTCACCAAAATGCATAGGTAGCTAGCCACTACAATTGCCTAGTATATAGGATCAAATACTAAATACATAGCTCACTTCATGGAACCATTGAACCAAGGAAGCATTAGAAATAATAGAATAACTCCCCTTAATGCAGACAAGGTGAGGGGACAGACAACTGAGAAAGTGAGCCAAAATCCACTGTAGAAAGAACCAAGAACAATGAGAGAGAGGAAGAGGTACAAGCACCTATAAAGGCACGTGTCGTTGAGACATCATGGGGCTAATGTCATGGAAAGGACACTCACTTGACAAAGGAATAGGGCACAAAATGGAAACAACTTACCTCCCCATGGCACTTTATAATCTAGTGTGAGTAGAATTGACTCAAAACAATGTTCAGGATCTCAAAATGCAAGAGTGGCACTTTATCTTAGTGATTTTTCATAAAGATGCTTACAAATGATAGAAACAATGATTAGAAAAGGAAAATAGTTGATATAATAGAAAGTACAACCCAAAAGAAAAGATCCCATGCCATGAAAATGATCCTCAGACCTGGAACACCCAAGATATCCACCATAGTGTAGAAAAGCAAAAAACATGATAGAAAGAGCATGGGGTAGAATTTGAAGAAAATTATAGCATTTCTAAAAAGTAGACAGAACCAGCTTTCCAAAAATATAATGTTTGCAAAAAATGAAGATGGGACACACAGATAAGCTTGCTAGAGGGAAAAATAGAATATCCAGATTTGACTACAAAAATAGGTAACAGAACTACATCAAAACCAAAAACTACCTACACCTATGTCTCTATCTTGGAACTAGCTTTCCAACACTTCTTTTAGATTAAAAAAACCTTCATATTCTCAAGTTATGGCCAAAAAATAAAGAGTAGGTCAAAAAGGACCTATGGAGCTTATAAGAAGGCTGATGTAGTGTTGACATCACCATTTCACTAGCCTAAAATTGACAGCTTGAAGAACATTGAGACAAAAAAGGACTACCATGTGGCAGTACAGCTAATGTGGTACAACCACATGGTAGGTGCTGACATGACACGACCAGGTGGTAGGTGTTGATGTGGTACCCATGCCATGTGGCATGCACAAAACATAACACATGTCAGTAGTGCTAGTGGCTACAAGGGTGGATGTTGGGAGGCTATAGCTAGTAGAGGTGGGCCTAGTAGCAGTGAATTTGGTAGCACCGCTAAGGAGGGTGGTCGGGCGATGGTGGGGTTATGGTTGTGGAGCAGCAGTTAGGTTCTAACTATGCTACAACAATGTTACCCATGGAGGTAGTGCCTGGGCCACGTGTTGGTCGCTTAGTGGATGTGCTACGGTGGTAGAGTGGTGGCCACTGGGTGGTAGCTACTCTATGAATTTTTTTTATTTTTTCACAATAAATGCTTCTATATGGCCTACCAAGGGAATTTTTTTTTCTTGATGCTATAGTAGCTAAAAATCAAAAGTTTTATATGAATCCTAATTGTAACAGGCCTTTTGAGTGCAATGGCAGCGTTTGTTTAAGCCCAAAGTGCCTTGAAAAAATGCTCTTTCTCCCAATTGAAGAAAAAATCACAAACAACTTGGGTTTGTGTCTCCAAATCATGGCTTCAAAAATCCTTCAAACTAGGAAGTAGTAGGGAGGCTCTGATACCATGTAGGAGTTGATGAAAGTCAACTTCATAGCTTGCCAAGATCACCTACATGCAAATAACCTGCTAAAGAGAAATTGAAGAAGTAAAGGTAGGGCTTGGATAATCTCAATGATGTGAGAGAAATTATATTGCAAAAATGAAAAATGAAATTTTTGTACAAAAATACAATGGGAGAGCTTGTTTATAAAGGCCTTTAGGAAGCTTCTAAAACAAGCTAGAAAGCGCTAAGAGATAAGTGTGACAACTAAGCATACATCCACAAAATGTGGATTATCCTCCATGTAGGTGAGAAGATAAGTATGACTAGGTAGGAACAAACTCTTGTGTTGTCAACAACTCCTAGATGACAACTAATAACTAAATGCATTTATCTAAGTAAAGCATAAATAATAATTATTTACTCTAACATGATGAAATTTTCCTTCAAGAAGCCTCCATAATTTCCACCATCCACCATCTCCTATAATGTCACATTAGAAATCTATTTCATTTCTAGAAAATAATATATGCAGTAATGAGGCTTCCCAAGGGCTATCAACAATAGATCTCAAAGTTAATCCATTTTATGATGAAATTCCCTTTTATAACTCAAGCATCCTAGATCAAATACCACATTATGCTCTATTCCTAGACAAATACATCTTATAGATTCGCATTCAAAGTCCATATCCCTCATGTCAAAATAGTGAACCCTTTCAAGAATCCACAGCTCATATTCTAGACCATACCCCATGTCAAGAGGATAATCAAAAGCAATAAGAAATGAGTCCTAATACAAATTATGAACAATATACCACTAATCACCAAAAATATCTCATTTTTTTTTACCAAGAACCCATATTTTTAGAGTCGTGTAAAGATTATACCATCCATGTCTATCCTATCAATTAGGATGCCCATCTATCTCAAGAACAAATTTTCCTTCCAATTCTTGCATACCTTCCACTTCCTATTCCTAAGAAAGATCAAGATATCCTATCCATTCTTCCAAATGGTTCTATTCACAATCAAGAGAAAAGAACCCTTAAAATATAGTAAAATAATTACCTTCAAAGTCAAGATCAAAGTATCCCTTCACCTTTGGTCCATGAGAAGATCTCATCTCTGAAGTTTCTCCTCATGTGCCTACCATTCATCATCTCCATATCCTAATCCTCCATATTCTCTACAAGATCATATATAATGTAGGGTAACCTCATGGTTTTCATGTCCTAAGGAATTCTAGGAGTTATTTGGAAGTTTTGGGTCTGTTGGACCATTTCATTATAATAAGAAACCCTAATTGTAAGACAAGTTGATCTAAGGTGCACCTATAAACCTTATAGTTAGAGTTAGTTAAATAGGTCTAGAACGAAGGAAATTGATGTGATGATATTTTTAGGAGTATTGGTATCAAAATAGTCCAATTTGGAGCCATAAGAGATCATAAGGAATAAAATTTCAAAATTTGCACATATTGTTGTTAAAATTGCAAAAGTTGCATTGACAACTTTGCAACTTTTGAAAAAACTAATGCAAAATTTAGAAAAATGATACCGATGCAAGGAGGTAACAACAAAACTTCAATAATGTTGAATGATTGCACAAAGTCACTAGGTTCTCAAAGACACTCAATAGCCCTCAAATGAACAACTTTTGAATGTGCCTCTCAACTACCTATTATAACCCCATAAAGTGTTTTAACAGACTCAAAATAACATGTTTCAATAGGTTTCACAACCCCAAAACCCAAGTTCATGCACAAACCAAGTTACCCCCTTTGACTAGGCTGCTCTCTCCACTAGGTCCCCAAATTCTATTTTTTGAACTTATCTCAAAAAATTTACAAAACACCAAGAAAAAAAATATGATTTTTAGATACCCTTTTCAAAGTTTTATAACTCATCCAAAAACAAGATATCACTCCTTTGGAATGATTGTACAGAACATGGTAGTTTGTCTCAAAATTAGGCCTAATTAGGCCACTTTTACAAAGCAAGTGTGCTTTAAACTTGTCTCCAAACTCCCAAACTTTCCATAGTATGGTACTTTGATTCCAAACTAAGGATTCCATAGTCCTTTTATCAATTTGATTCTTCTAAGCATGCTTTCCAACAAACCCTCACCTTTGATGATGCAAAACAAGGGTTTTCTAGATCTCCCACTTCCAATCACTTCTAAGACTCATTCAAAGACTAAAAACCATATTTATGACATTCCCTAACTCATTCAAACATAAAAACATACCCTCATTAAGGTAGATACCCTACTACTATACTTGTAGCAGCATTTTCCTCTCCTTTTTCTATTGCTAGTCATAGTGATCACCCCTTAAATGTTTCTTCATGCACTTAAACCTATTAGTATCATTTGGTATATGTTCCAAGGGATCCATTCCATAAGAATAAATAGTAAAATACCTTAGGAATGGATCAAAACATCATGAAACCCTCTCAAAACAGTTAATTCTCTAAACTACTACAACACTGTGATAAGGAATAACAAAACAAAGAGATGTTAATGCTTCAAGATCACTTTAAAAAATCATAAAATTACTGTATAGAGGTCCTATTCCATAGGGTTAGATACTTGGAATCAATCCAAAGACAATGAAAGCATTCAAGGAAATATTGCAAAAACTGTATTTTATTCTCCAAATCTGTATTTTTCAATACAGTGCCTTCTTCTTATCTTCTTTTCAAGTTCATAGGCCTCTCTAGGCTTTATAGACTCTCAATATAACCTCCCCTAACTTCTTCTATTTGGTTGTGATTATTAAATGGTCCGAAAAAGCACTAAATTCCTAACTAGTCATTAGGCTTATTCCAAATTTGAAACTTTTAACAAAAGACTCTAACTTAATCCTAATGAATACTAATATCTTTCAATGGACCTTATTACTTGATTAAAATTTTTGACAATTCTCTCTAGACCCTTAACCCCATTTACATTGTATTTTAGACCTAAGGTCTCTATTAGGACCTTTAGGACATTTACTCATTACATTGCATTCTTCATTACAAAAGGCCATAATAGGCTTCAAGACATCCCAATTTATTGGTTTTGTTGTCAAGATCTCCTTCTTAGTCCCTAGAGTCTTCATTGATCCACTTGCCCTCCTAGGTGCTCCTACACGATACTCCCCACCAACAAGAAAAATCTTGTCCCAAGAGTTGTATGCTTTGCTCTTGATGTGTTGCTGCTTGTCAATCTGTGATAAAACACCTCTGCTGCCTCCTTGTATGAAGTCTCCAAGTGTCACCTTTTTCCTCCTATATCCTGCAACCAACTTATTAGAAAGATTAGTATGAAAAACTAAATTCTTGGGCCGTTGCCTAGAGCCTTGCATAGACTACAATACTACACTCTTTTCTTCATGCATCTAAAACTTCAACAACTGATTACTACACTTTTTCTCCTTAATAGGACATTTGATATTGCCCACTTGAACATATTGGAAGTCATCTAATTCTGATCTTTGTAGACTACATTGTTTCTTTGTCATCACCAGTCCATTCTTTCCTTTGCCTTCTTTATTCCACCCCATATCATACAGATTTATACCTTGTAAATTCACTAGTAATTTGTCTCCAAAACCCATTATAATATCCTTATTTGCAGCATTAAAAATTAGAGGTCTCAATTCATACTGTTTCCTAGCCTTATGCACAATATACCTATTTAGATATCCATCATGGATGGATCTTCTCATATGTTGCCATGGTCTACCAAGAATGATATGTCCACATGTCATAGGAATAACATCACATATTACCTGCTCCTAATATGGACTAATTGAAAAACTAACAAGAGCTCTCTAACTAACCTCTACATTCATCACTTGATTAACCCAAGTGGCCTTGTAAGGGTTAGGATGATCTACTATTGGTAGTCCCAATTTAGTGACCATATCAAATGAAAATAAATTATTATGTGCTCTTGAATCAATAATGAAATCACATACCTTGCCTTGTACTAGACATTTGGATTTGAATATAGTTGCTTGTGGTAATGGTTCACCTTTCCTCAAGAGAAGAAATTCCCCTTCCTCTAGGAGTAGAATCTTTGGTTTTGCTTCTTCTTCTTGTACTAGATTCACTTTTTTATCTCTGCTCTAATTTGATTCATTACACTTAGGACACCTAAATGAATGATGCCCAACTTCATTGCAATGGAAACATCTACCTATGAAAACATTACTTCCTCTTCCTCCTCCAAATCTTCCACCTCTATATCCTCCTCTCTGATCTAAAATAGTGTCCTTTCCTTTATCCTTGTCATTATTGCTTTGTGAATCAGAACTTGATTTGCCACCTCTCCCTCTCATAGATCCACCTCCTCTACTACTGTTACTATGCTTTCATTCTTCCTCTTCAACTTTTCTTCAACTTTTCTTCTGCTCTAACTGCAAGTTGAAAACATTCTCCAAGGGTTCTTGGCACATTCAACCCTATCTCATCCTGAATATTATATCTTAACCCACTCATGTATCTAGCCACCTTCTCATCTTCATCTTCCACTCCTCCTTTGATGCTCAAAGTGTGGAATTTCTCTGTATATTTCATAACATCCATCTCCCTTTGCTTCAAATTGTTCCTCCTCATCTTCAATTGAATTGCCAAATCTGATGGTAAGAATTGTTGTTTAACCATAGTCTTCATTCTGACCCAACTTGAAATCTTGTCCAATCCTCTTTCTATCCTCCCATTCTGAATTTTGGTCCACCATGTAAGGGTTGTTCCCCTCAACCTAGCTTTTTCTATTTTCACCTTCTTGTCTTCATCTATGTCTTCCAACTCAAAGTAGTTTTCTAGTGCTTCTATCCACCCAAGCACCTCTTCACTTTCCATTTTACCTTGATAAATAGGTAAATCAACCATACCTTTTCCACCATTACCTTGTACTACCTTAATCAGTCTTGCAAACCTTCTTTCATCAGGATCCTCCTCATGTACTTGTCTCTCATGGTGTACTTCTTCTTCCTCATGGTTTTCTTCATGAATATCTTCTCTCCTAGGTTCTCTTCTTTATTTTTCCAATGCTTCTATTCTTTCCAATAATTTAAGTCTTTCTCTTCTCATTTTCCTTTCTTCTCTATCCCTTGTTGCTTCTAATTCTCTTTTCTCCCTTTCTTTTTGCTCAAGTGCTGCCCTCAATTCTTCTATCTCCCTTTCCATTTGATTCTTAGGTGCCATAAATACCCTTACCAAAATTCACTAGGTCTTTCTAAGGCTTTGATACCACTTGATGTAGAGCCAAGGAGGTAACAACAAAATTTCAATAATGTTGAATGATTACACAAAGTCACTAGGTTCTCAAAGACACTCAATAGCCCTCAAATGCACAAATTTTGAATGTACTTCTCAACTACCTATTCCAACCCCATAAATTTTTTTAATAGACTCAATATGACATCTTTCAATAGGTTTCACAACCCCAAAACCCAAGTTCATGCACAAACCAAGTTACCCCCCTTGACTAGGCTACTCTCTCCATTAGGTCTCCAAATTCTATTTTTTTAACTTATCTCACAAACTTTACAAAACACCAAGAAAACCAATATGATTTTTAGATACCCTTTTCAAATTTTGATAACACATCCAAAAGCAAGATATCACTCCTTCGGAATGATTGTACGAAACAAGGTAGTTTGTCTTAGAATTAGGCCTAATTAGGCCACTTTTACAAAGCAAGTGTGCTTTAAACTTGTCTCCAAACTCCCAAAATTTCCACAATATAGTATTTTGATGTCAAACTAAGGATTCCATAGTCCTTTTATCAAGTTGATTCTTCTAAGCATGCTTTCCAACAAGCCATCACCTTTAATGATGCAAAACAAGGGTTTTCTAGATCTCCCACTTCCAATAACTTCTAAGGCTCATTCAAAGACTAAAAACCATATTTAGGACATGCTCTAACTCATTAAAACATAAAAACATACCCTCATTAAGGTAGAGACCCTACTGATGTACTTGTAGTAGCATTTTCCTCTCCTTTTTCTACTGCTAGTCACAGTGATCACCCCTTAAATGTTTCTTCCTTCACTTAAACCTATTAGTATCATTTGGTATATGTTACAGGGGATCCATTCCATAGAAAAAAGTAGTAAAATACCTTAGGAATGGATCAAAACATCATGAAACCCTCTCAAAATAGTTAATTCTCTAAATTGCTTGTAACGCTCTGCCAAGGGATCCAACAAAATTAACCTAAAGTTTCCCTAAGTTTGGTAGCATTTTTAATTTTTTTTTTGAAACATGAAAGTTAAACCTTTCACAACATATACATAGTAGTGGAAGCAATAACAACATTCAATTGAAAGTATAAATAAACATACATAATAGGTTACATTCCTTAAGGATCCCTTAACATTGAATCACATTTAAATTAACTAATATTAATTCCATCTAATTCCTCATCCACATGTAATAATAATGAGAAGTCCAACATTCATAAAAGAATATGCTTTGGTTCCAAATGTCCCTTAGTATATTACAATTTAGAATGCTCACGCTGCCTTGACTACGAATGGATCTCAAATGGTAAGAGTGAAAAAGCACTACCACCCGATCATGTGGAACCTAAATGGCCCACTCCCACCACACTGAGGAGATAATCTCAAGTCCCAAACAAGATATAAAATCACATAGCACAAGTACTTTCTAAATCTAAGAATCCTAAAAGTATACTAACTCAAAGGTTCCAACACACAGATTGACATCTACTCCCAGAGGCACAACAAAGACATGTAGGAAATCTACTATGTAAGCAGGAAAGTGTCATCACACGAATCATGCTAAAGTCACCTTGGTAGTCTCTCTATAGACCTCGACCCCCTAGTGATCCCTATGCGGCCACTAGTATCCTCTCATTTTGACGAGGGATACTATGAAATGCAAGGTCGCAACCAAGAATTCTCTCTATTCCCATCCTAGTCTGTACTAGCACTCGAGGCATGGGTGAGAACAAACAATTATCTTATTAGGTTCATTTAAGTTAGTATTAAGTGTAATGTTTTCACTTATTAAATAACTTACAATGTGTTACCCTAGCAGCCACTTAGGGCCTCGGTCCCCATTGCAAGCCACTTCCCAAAACTACATGTAGACACCCTACCCTAAGCTCATGAAATCACAAAATCACAGAATCACCTCAGTCCTATACAAGAAACTAGAAGGAATCATAATGATCATAATAACAGATCAGTTCTCCATGAGCAACTAAAAAGCATCAAATGACAAATAATCACAACAATTCTCTATAAGCAACTGAAGACATCAATGATAATCATGGTGTCCATTGGTTCTCATCGAGCAACTGGAAAATATCTCATAATAACACTTATTCAAAGACTTCCAAAATGGTCAAGTCATACATGTCTCAACATGACATCATCAAGATCAGGTAAACACTTCAATCCCATCAAGGAAATTGGGAAGTAATCCAAACACAACTAATCGATAACTCATAAATGGTTACATAAATCATAGCTTACACAAGAAGACTGGAAACAATATCAATCAATACACCAAACACACCACAAAGTATGCCATCTCATAACCATGGTTGGGTTTTAAAAGATCAAGATCAAAAGACATCATGATGACATCACAAATAATAATTCCCTAGCCTCTAGTAGAAGACCTATAACTGGTCAACAAACTAGTCAACCCAAAAACCCAAAATAGATATCACAAAATTAGGGTATTTTTTAGTGGCTAATATTCATCAATTGGCTAATTTTAGAAAGTTTTGGCTAATAATTTAGTAACTAAAAATATTTAAAATTGCCACATTTTTATAAAATTTAGTTCTAAAAATATTTAAATAATGTAAGATTCACTAATTAATAAAAGATTTTTTTTTTTTTTTCAAAATATTGTAAGATTTGCCAATATTTTTATATCCTTTTCAGGAGGGGGGTTGCTTAAAGTTTACCCTACACAAAATGCAAGCACATGTTTGGGTTTGCTAAAATAACTTAGATGAGTTGAATATGGGATTCCAATTTTCATTTCGGATTTAGATATCAAGTGAGGGAATGTTTATACATTTTTCTCTAACCCATGTATTTGTTTTGATAGGTCAAAGTTTTCCTCCACAGCTCTTTAAAACAATTTTCTAAAAATGTTCTAAGGATATATTAAATATACTTTAAAAAAAAAAAAAATAACCCCCATCATATTTCACTAGAACAATAGAAATTTAATATAATTTTTCCTCTTATTATTACTATCTAAATGATTTAAAACTTTAATTAAATTACATAAAATTTCAATTAGCCATTATTCATAAAATAATTAAATTTTAATTAATTATTTAAATTAACACTTAATAAATTTTATTAAACAATGATAATATATGTAAAAAGTAACAATTAACCATATTTTAAATAAGTTAAAAAATAAATAAATAAATTAAAAAAATTAAATTAAATTAAATCTAAACTACTACTAATATACTAGTGTTTCTTTTAAAAGGTCGTTGCCTTTAAGGAGCAGGCTGTGTGGCCCTGCCTACCGTCGCAGGGCCTATGATGGTTGTCGCAGTACCTGCGACTACAAGTATGGTGTTTCTAGCCAATCCAAGGTGAGCGCGAGGGTAGGGGGTGGGTATCACCCGCCCCTCCCATAATTTTTTTAAATTCTTTTTTTTTTTAAACAATAATTTCCATTCGCAGGTACACTGCGATACATAAGTACCTGCATATTTATTTATTTTGCCATCGCATTAGGTCATTGGGGTTTTAATTAAATTTTTTAAAATAAAAGAATACAAATGTTTTAATATAAACCCTTTTATTTATAATTTAAATTACAAAATTACATAGCCAAATTTTATTTTTTAAAGGATTCATATATACACATATTCAAATCAAGCTCAAATCTGAGATATGAATACAATGTACCGTCCTTTTATTAAAATTTATCTATTTGTTCCTTTTGAGAAGAATTATCCATAACATTTAAACCCTATCCTAATAAATTTGTTGGATCTACTAAAGAGAGCTATATGCATGTTGTGGTTTTCATTTCCATGAAAACAATACATCTAACTGAATTATGAAATCCTCAGAAAACATTCAGAAGACACGAAGAAGATAGGAAGTAGAAGAAGCAAAAATAATGTATGTAAAATCATAAGTTTTTACCTGGACACTGATGCTAATTCACTACTCCTTAGAATCTTTAGAGCAAGCTCCTTCCTTCTCCAACATTTGTGGATCCACCCAAACACACTCCCCGAGCTACTAGGAGTCCCTGATAAGGAACTCTCAGGAAGCACCTAGAATGTCTCTAGAAACAACCAGAAGATGAGATAAATGTTGACAACTAAGCACGAGTCTTTTCCAACCTTCTAGATGAGTCACAAGGTTGTAGAGACCATGTGCTTAATTTGTGTGCTAACTCCTGCATTGTAGACATTCATGCAATCAAGAGGTGCGCTTCCATAGGTAAACTTATAACTTTTATTTTAATTATTTTATTATTATTATTATTATTATTAATTTATTATTATTTTTATTATTATCAATTTTAATTTCTTTTATTTAATCCTTTACTCAATTAATTTCCCATTTAACTAATTAAAAACAAGATATCAAAATATCATGATATTTTATTAATTTTTCCAAAATAATTAAATCATTAATTAAATCTTTTAATTTTAGACTTAATTAATAGAAAATTCACTGAAGACCTCCAAGATAAAATATGAAAGCCCATCATAGAACAATCCATACAAAATCAATCTAAGGGGTTAAAATCATGAATTACGTCATCCGATGCATTCGATAGGTAACACATCTCGGATACTTGTCCTACCTTTCTAGGACAAATGGTTTAAGGGTTTAGGATTTAGACTTGAGAATTTATCTCCCCTCTCTTACCATTGAGATAGTGCGATAGGGTATGCTTATCCTAGCAATTCAGGGAAGTTGATACCTGGTACCTACAACCTACATAAAATCCATACATGTACATACTATATATATATATATATATATATATATATATATATATATATATATATATATATGCTAAGCTAAACAAGCAATGGCAGGAAGTGGTGCATTATGTAGATCCTAACTAGTAGGTGACTACGGCTCCCTTCCTTAACCACATCAAAAATGCGATACATAAAGAGAACAAACACGTGCAGCATACACATGCAGTATAGGGTAAGTATCCATAAAACAACACATATAATAATCCATTTAGCTAAACATCATCAAAAACTAAGAATAATGTAATAATAATCATGCATACATGAAATGTAGAGTCTAAGTAATCTCATCATATATCAACTAAATCCATAGTGCAATATCTAATAGTCTCAAAACAATGCTACTAACCATCAACATAGAACTAGCCTAATAGAGTTTGGCAATGATAGCAACAATGTATCTAGAAAAATGTAAATGAGGGCAGACACTACACTGCTACAGCACTGTGATAAGGAATAAAAAAACAAAGAGATGTTAATGCTTCAAGATCACTTTAAACAATCATAAAATGACTGTATAGAGGTCCTAATTCATTCCATAGGGTTAGATACTTAGAATCAATCCAAAGACAATGAAAGCATTCAAGGAAATATTGCAAAAACTATATTTTATTCTCCAAATCTATGTTTTTCCATACAATGCCTTCTTCTTATCTTCTTGTCAAGTTTATAGGCCTCTCTAGGCTTTATAGACTCTCAATCTAACCTCCCCTAACTTCTTCTATTTAGTTGGGATTATTAAATGGTCCTAAAAAGCACTAAACTCCTAACTAGCCATTAGGCTTATTTCAAATTTGAAACTTTTAACAAAAGACTCTAACTGACTCCTAATTAATACTAATATCTTTCAATGGACCTTATTAATTGATTAAACTTATTGACAATTCTCTCTAGACCCTTAACCCCATTTACATTGTATTTTAGACCTAAGGTATCTATTAGGACCTTTAGGATATTTACTCATTATGTTGCATTCTTCATTACAAAAGGCCATAATAGGCTTCAAGACATTCCAATTTATTGGTTTTGTTGTCAAGATCTCCTCCTTAGTCCCTAGTGTCTTCATTGATCCACTTGCCCTCCTAGGTGCTCCTACACCAAAAAAAACTCCCCAATAATATTTGGAGTTTTAAAGATGGTTTAAGAAATTGTAGGGATTATATTGAAATTAATTCATGAAGAAATATAAGACAATGTATATTCTGGTGGTAATCTCAAATTAATAAAATTATTTTTCTTGTAATTTCTCGTACATTTCTGTTCTATATAGATGACTAAAGATTGGATGTTGTAGCTTCTTTGCATATTTTAATAGAAGAAGAATATAGTATTTTTACTTGTTTTGATCCA
The DNA here is from genome assembly GCA_028749045.1 of Cupressus sempervirens. Lineage (NCBI taxonomy): Eukaryota > Viridiplantae > Streptophyta > Pinopsida > Cupressales > Cupressaceae > Cupressus > Cupressus sempervirens. The sequence continues at coordinate 466,262,378 of CM053792.1, forward strand.
ATTTTATTAAATTTGGAGGAGACATCTACAATTTAGTGAAAATTATTTAGAAGCCCTCATTCCATAAGGGTTTGGGAGAAATGGAGCCCTAACTTATGTTTCCACCATTGGTTTTGTACATCACTTGGAAAAATACAAGTAGAGAAGATGTTTTTAATATTTCCAAGTTGTGGACTAGTAGGAGTTGGTTTTCTATTTTCTCCATGAGGCCCTAGGCTAAGTAAGACCCATGTGCTTGGTCACTATAGAAGAAAAGTCATGCACATAAAACCTTAGAGGGTGAGTAGGTTAGATTTTACATTGGATAAGGGGTTTTTGGACATGAATTTTCCTATTAAATTAATTATTTTAATCTTGTAAATATATTGGTGAACACTTCCTTCACAAATTAGACCTTATTTGGCTTATTAAGTCTTTGATCAGTGTATGTTTTTAGGGCTGTTGAGTAAGAGTTGTATTTTATAATCTTAGTGTTTTTTGTAACTTTGAAAAGGGTAATTTAAACTTCAATTTTTTTCTAATATCTTTTAGAAGTTATAAAATTTTCTAGCAACAGATATTACCTATTTAGGAAACTTCCAAAAGATATAAGTTCACCATATCTAAGCTGACATGGTAGTTATCTAGAATTTTGTGAACCAAATAGAAGATGAGAATGATGAGCTGGTGGCACAGAACACTATGTAAAACATTTTTTTGGTGAATGCTAATGGATTCATCATGAAGTTTCTAGATAGAAACAAGATATGGGATAGATACATTGTATCCTACCTAATCCATTGAAACCCTAAAGTTGGGAAGGGAGATTTGAGTGAGAAATCAAGAACAAAACTTCTATATAAGGAGTTACAGGTCAGAGATCAAGTACACATGCATGAGAGGGAGTTGGTCATAAGTGTAATCATGTGAAGAAGCCTAGAGGATTAAGAACAAAGCATCAAGACTCTAAAATGATTGAGTGACCAGGGAAAGCATTGGCATAACGAGTCGACGAACTCAAGGAGACAGATCTTGAAGGGTGAACAAGCTATCTGCACTGCAAAGGAGGAAAGCCAAGCAAAGAAGAGAAATGAAGAAGTGATCTGAAATCTACACAGTGAGGGTTACAAATCTGTATCAGGTCAAAACCCTTCTAATACTTTCTTACCATTGTATTAGATATTGAAACCCTACATTGCTAGGTTAGATTAATAGCTAGGTGGATAAGCCTCAGGAAAAGGATAAAGAGATCCCTAGGAGAAGGACAAAGAGATCCTCAGGAGAAGGATAAAGAGATCATTAGAGAGGGATGAAAGATTCTTTTGAGAATGTGACTGTAAATCCCATGGACTTGGGTGAGCCCAACAGATCTATGTAAATCCTTTAACAGGGTGACATTCCAATTTCAATGTTCTTAAATCCATTAACAAGGTCACATTTAACAATGTGTTGTAGCCTTTAACAGGGCAGGCCTTTAATAGGGCAGACCATCAGAAGTGGTTGAAATCAATTGCATAGTTATTTTGTGGGTATCACCCCCACTCTAGTTTTACCTTCTTATTCCTGGAGGGTTTCTAGGTTATCAAATCCTTAGTGTTATAGTGTGATGCATGTTTACTTTTCATGATTGTTTAATGTTTAATTGCATGCATGATAATTTCAATTATGTGCCATTAAGGATTTATAGAAAAAGTTTTATTGGACATCATTGGACTTTGGATAACTGATTCACCCCCCTCCCCTCTCAGTTATTCTAAAGAATTCTAACAATTGTTATCAGAGCCATCTGCTGATTTGTTTCAAGGTACTAGCAATAGGAAGATCAAGATGTCCAAGAGAGAAGTTCCCAAGCTAAACAAAGATAACTTTGTTGCATGGAAAAGTCTGATGAAGCTACACCTCGGATCAATAGGAAACTATGCACAAACTTCAATCACAGTTGATCATGTAGACCCTGTAGGACCCCTCACTGTAGATGACATGAGCAAGAAGAAGGAGGATAATCAAGCAATGTTAGATATTGCTTCAGCACTAAGCTATGTCAAGTATGATGACATCAAAGGATGCGATACTTCACATTAGATGTGGAATACATTATCAAGAATCTATGGAGGAGATGACAATGTCAAGAGAGCCAAAAGAGAAAGCCTAAGAGGAAAATTTGATGATATGAAAATGGAAGAAGGAGAGAATGCTGCTCAATATGGTGCAAGAGTGAAGGAAGCAGTCAGTGCCATAAGAAGCCTAGTAGGATAGTTAGCAGAAGAAACAATATGTAGCAAATACTTGAGAACTTTTCTTCCAATCTATTCTATAAGAGTTTCAGCCATCTAAGAGCTAACGTGTGTACCAGGAAACATAGTGACATTTGAAGGAATAATTGGAAGACTCACTACCTTTGAGCTATCCAACTTTGACAACTACAAGCCAAAAAATTTTGAATCTGCATTCAAAGCTAAGATGATAGTGAAAGACAATAAGGAGGTTCAAACAAAGAAAAAGAATCGAAAATGAAAGTATGTATCCAGTGATAGCAGCACTAATGAAGATGATCTGGACCAATTGGAGGCATTACTAGCAAGAAGATTTCATAGAGGAAGAGGAAAATTCAAAGGTAAGCTACCAATCATTTGTTTCAATTGTAATGAAGTTGGTCACATTGCAGCTAGATGCACACAAAAGAAAAATTACAAGGATGGAGGCAACTTCAAGAACAAGAAAGAGGAAAACAAGGACTACAAAGGTAAAGGAAAAAGATGCTATATTGTTGAAGAAGACTCTGATGAGAATGATGATGAAGTAGTCTATGTGGCTATGAAAGATGAATCAAATGAAGATGAAGGAACTGCCTTGGTAACCTGCATGAACAAGAATGATAGATGGATCAATATGAAGGAAATAGTGTAAGATTTGGTAACAATGCACCATGTTAGATCAAAGGGAATGTAGTATCAAGCTTACTAAAAAGATATCATGTGATAATGCATACTATGTTGAAGGACTGAATTATAACTTGTTAAGTGTTTCACAGTTAGACAACATAGGGTGTAAGGTTGAATTTGAAAAAGGAGTTGCTAAGATTTATGATTCTCAAGGAAGATTATTTGGAAAAGGTGATTAGACTAAGAGTAATTTGTTTTACCTTGACATGGAAGATGCTTCTTGTCTTATTATTCAAACTATTGATGTATGGTTATGGCACAAGAGGCTATGTCATGTAAATTTTGACAATTTGATAAGCATCAGGAAAATGAAAAAAGTCAGAGGTCTACCAAAGTTGAAGAAGCCTGATAACATCATGTGCAAACAATACCAACTAGGAAAGATGACCAAGTCAACTTTCAAAAGCAAGACTTATACTTTAAAAGAAGTATTAGAGCCAGTTCATACTGACTTGTGTGGTCCTATTGAAGTACAAAGCTACAAAGGTGACATATACATAATGTTATTTGTAGATGACTATTCAAGAATGATGAAAGTCATGTTCCTAAAAAAAAAATTAGATGCATTCCAAATGTTCAAATGGTACTTGGCTAGAATTGAGAAAGAAACTGGAAAGAACCTAAAAATTCTCAAATCTGATAGAGGAGGTGAATTCACATCAAGAGAATTTGAAGAGTTCTGCAATGAAAGAGGAATTAAAAGGTAGACATTAGCACCTAGAGCTCCACCTCAGAATGGTATAGTAGAGAGAAGGAATAGATTAGTTATTGACTATGCCAGGACCTTAATGATGGAGAAAAATGTTGCACTCAAATACTGGAGAGAAGTTGTAAGTACTGCAATCTACAGACTCAACAGAGTTCAAGTCAAGAAAGGTACAAATGCAACACCTTTTGAATTATCGTATGGGCATTCTCCTAATGTAAAATATTTCAAAATATTTGGATGCAAATGCTATATATATAAAGAGTCTAGGAATGGAAAGTTTGATGCAAAGAGTGAGGAAGGCACATTTCTTGGTTATTCTACTAGAAGCAAAGCTTATAAGTGCTTGAATGGTAACACTAACAAAGTAGTAGAAAGAAGAAATGTGAAATGTGATGAGCTTGCAGAAGTTCAAAGTGTTGAAGACACCAAGAAAGTAGAAGAATACAAGACCTTTGTATATTTATAGGAAGGTATGCCTAATAATGGTGAAGTTGTAACTCAGAATGACAATCAGCAACAGAATCCAGTATCTGCCAAGTCACAGATAGTGAATGTTGAACAACAGACACATTTAGAAGGCAAGCTGCAGAATATAGAAAATGTTCATTCAAATTCTAAGAACAACCAACAAGAAGAAAATGAAAAAATACCTGATGAAAATATGCATGAGGATACAGATTCCGAAAGAGACAACATGCAAACAAGGAAAGAACCTGTATTGGCAAAGTATGTGAAAAGAAATCATCCTGCAAATCAAATTATTGGAAACAAAAAGGCAGGACCAATGACAAGAAATAGACTCAGAAATGAAACATGTCTGCTCAGCAAAATGGAACCAAAAATAGTAAGTGAAGCCATAAAAAATGATGATTGGTATAATGCTATGAAAGAAGAAATAGAAAAAATTGAGAAATATAAGACATGGACCTCAGTATCAAGACTAGTTGATAAGAATGTGATTGGAACCAAGTGGGTGTTCAAAAACAAGTTAGATGAGAATAGTGAAATCACAAGAAACAAGGCAAAATTAGTCTACAAAGGATATGCACAAGAGGAAGGACTAGATTATGGAGAAACTTTTTCTCTAGTTGCCAGAATGGAAGCAGTAAGGACCTTATTGACATATGTAGCCTTCAAAGGATTTAAAGTCTATCAGATGGATGTAAAATCTACATTTTTGAATGGTATACTTGAAGACGAAGTCTACATAGAGAAACCAGAAGGTTTTGTTGATGAAAAGAACAAAAATAAGGTTTGTAAATTGCATAAGGCTCTATATGGATTGAAGCAAGCTCCTGGAGCTTGGTATGAGAGACTTCACAAGTATTTGATGCAAATAGGATTTGAAAGAACTGATGATAATAGCAACATGTACATCAAATCAGAAGAAGGTAAGGATATTCTTGTATCTAAAATATTTGTGGATGATATAGTTTTTGGAGGAAAGGAACTATTGTGCAAAAGTTTTGCTGACAAAATGAAACATGATTTTGAGATGTCTATGTTTGGAGAAATCAAGTTCTTTGTAGGATTGCAGGTGCATCAACTAAAACATGGTATATTTGTGACACAAACAAAATACATCAAGGAGATACTCAAGAAGTTTGGATTAGAAGACTCCAAACCTATCAACATGCTAATGGCAACAAGACATAAGCTATCTAAAAGTGATGAATTAGCTGAAGTCAATCAAACAATGTACATATCCATGATTAGAAAACTATAATATGTTGTACATAGCAGACCAGACATAGCACTAGCAGTTGGAATAGTGGCTAGATTCTCTGTCAATCCTAGAGAAAGTCATCTCATGGTAGTAAAAAGGATAATGAGGTGTCTCAAAGGAACTAATGATTTTGGCCTATATTACAAAAAGAATGAGAAGTTTGAGCTCAATGCATACACAGATGCAGATTGGGGAGGAAAAATTGATCACAGGAAAAGAACAAGTGGAGGAGCATTATTCTTAGGTAAAAGGCTAGTTAATTGGACTAGAAAGAAACAAATATGCACATCTCAATCCATTGCAAAAGCAGAATATGTGGCAGCAATAGTCAATTGCACAAACATTGTGTGGATCAAACATCTATTGAAAGGAATGAAAGAAGATGTAACCAAACCTATGATATTGTATTGTGATAATACAAGTGCTATAAATATATCCAAGAATCTAGTAATGCATGTAAAAACCAAGCATATTGCAATCAAGTATCACTATGTCAGAGAATTGGTGGAAGACAAACAAGTGAAGATGGAGTACATTCATACAAAGGAACAAATTGCAGACATCTTCACCAAACCATTTCCCAAGGATGCTTATGAATATCTTAGAGGCAAGTTGGGGGTAATGCCCCTAACCCAAGCAATCTAAAGAAACATAGAAGCTGTCTTGCATCAACAGGAGTAGATCATTGAAATATCAGAAGTGTGATGCAGAGGATGAGAACAGGAGCAAAAAATCTAGATCAGTCACAAGCATGGTGATAGAGGGAGAAAAACATGAAGATGCAAAGCCTCTATTTAGCATGTTAAAGATGCTACATCTTTGGCATTTATGTCAAAGAGGCTGATATTGGAGAAACTGATCAATACTGATCAATACAAAGTAAGAGGGAGATATAGGAGAAACTAATCAATACTAATCAATACAAAGTAAGAGGGAGATATATATGAAGGATCAAGAATATAGAGTAAGGATGCAGTAGCCCAAAGGGAGAAGCAAAAAAAAGGATTCAGATTTTGGTGCTAACTAAGTTGATCAACTTAATCATTTGATCAATTTGCTTTGCCATCAATGCCAAAGAGGGAGATTGTTTGAAATGATTTAAAAGATCATGAATGAAATGGAATTGGTAAAGAACGTTTCAATCATTGTTTTATTATTGATGTCAAACTTGCTATTTGCAGGAATGACAATTGCTTTAGTGATCCAAATACTATCAATTGGTTGATTGACAAGGAGGTGGCAATCAATAAGATGTAACTAGAGTACCTAGAGAAAGGTTGAAGTTATGATGTTGTAATGAATTACAAGGATCAGCTAAGCCATTGATGAAATAGTGTATTCTAAGACACAGAGGATGGACACACTGAGACACATGATGTAAGGATTAACTAAGTTCTAGTTAGTGTCAAATAGATTCTCAGTTGAAGCTAAGCAATTTCAAATTAGTGTGTGCCGAGTGATCTTCAAGTGCCGAGTAGCTTCAGGTTCCAAGCAAGATATAGGTGCCGAGCACTAGTAAATAACATTAAGAACCTGAGTAACATAGAAGGTACTGAGAATCAGTAAATCAATGATGTCGAGTTGCTACATTATTTTGAAAAGTCAAAGATTCACCAGATCTAATTTGACATCATAGTTATCTAGAATTTTGTGAACCAGATAGAAGATGAGAATGATGAGCTGGTGGCATAGAACACTATGTAAAACATTTTTTGGTGAATGCTAATGGATTTATCATGAAGTTTCTAGATAGAAACAAGATATGGGATAGATACATTGTATCCTACCTAATCCATTGAAACCCTAAAGTTGGGAAGGGAGATTTGAGCGGGAAATCAAGAACATAACTTCTATATAAGGAGTTACAGGTCAGAGATCAAGTACACATGCATGAGAGGGAGTTGGTCATAAGTGTTATCATGCAAAGAAGCCTAGAGGAGTAAGAACAGAGCATCAAGACTCTAAAATGATCGAGTGACCAAGGAAAGCATTGGCATAATGAGTGGAGGAACTCAAGGAGATAGATCTTGAAGGGTGAACAAGCTATCTGCACTGCAAAGGAGGAAAGCCAAGAAAAGAAGAGAATTGAAGAAGTGATCTGAAATCTACACAGTAAGGGTTGCAAATCTGTATCAGGTCAAAACCCTTCTAATACTTTCTTACCATTGTATTAGATATTGAAATCCTACATTTCTAGCTTAGCTTAATAGCTAGGTGGATAAGCCTCAGGAAAAGGATAAAGAGATCCCCAAGAGAAGGACAAAGAGATCCTCAGGAGAAGGGTAAAGAGATCCTTAGAGAGGGATGAAAGATTCTTTTGAGAAGGTGACTATAAATCCCATGGACTTGGGTGAGCCCAACAGCTCTATGTAAATCCTTC